>OX637344.1:7410103-7506465 GCA_951799405.1 Agapetus fuscipes
GTTGTCATCAAGTTAACAATATAATGATTATTTCAATTATGTAAGTTTTACACTCCTCAAATATTATAAGGTACAACCTTAAAGCTTTTCAAAGGAAAACGCATGATTTCCAATACATATTTTTTAGTGGAAATAAAAAGATACTGTTTCCCTTGGGGTCTACGCGTGGGGCCCTCTACGATTGCAAAGTCTGCAGAAACCCAAATGCAGCTCTGTTTATGGTCTACGCGTGAGGAATTGTAATGCCTGACCCCCTCACTCCCTCCCTGTTACGTCATCATTTATGTACGCGTGTGCTTAGGCACGAACATACATGTGTTGTACAAGCATGTGGAAAAATGTCGGTTTTATATTAAAAAATCATAAATAAATGATAAAAAAATTGACAAGTTGAAATATTTGCGTTATATAGCAAGAACGCGAAATGATTGCGCCTGCCATCTTTCAATAATCTCAGTTGCATAAATATAATAACATTTCAGATACATGCACTCCCACGATCAGATACGTATAAGATTGCTCTTACAGATACCACATGTAAACTTACAATATAAACAACATAAAAACCCAATCTCAAATGAACATTTGCCTTGCAAGTCCGACATTTCCTGAAATAAAGGTGACATTGGCAAAGTAAACCAAGTTTTACAGTACGAATAGTAAGCGTTCTAAAAGTCAACGAACAAAATTAATAATTGAAACCAATTACACAAAAAACAGATCCTGAATTGATTGATAATATTACTTTTTATATTGCACAAAAACAATATGTTTTCTAATCAAGAGATGATCTCTGTACCTGAATACCACCACCATTATGAATAATACACTCACACTTATGCCCATCCCATGTATTGATTGCATGTTGTCGGATGATACTGAGATGATACCAAGATGATCCACCTTTATGGAGAATATGACTGTGGGACTACACACTGCGCGTTATACATTCCTGATGAGAGGTCGACAATTTTCCTGAATAGAGAAAGGACAAACATAATAAAATAATTTACCATTTTTCGAAAAAGAAGATTTTTGAATTTTTAGATAAAATAAATTCGTACTACATTTTTTCCCTTAAATCTATTACATTGTTGATTAAATTGTTGTTACGCTATACCTCACCAAAAAGAGACTGAGCTCTTGTGTGCGGAGAGATAATGGAATATTGCTTGAGAAAGAAAATGTTGTTTAACGTCGTCAAGGTTGACTTTACAGGAGATAAGCATAACATAAGCTTTACAATAGTATAGCACTAGTTATAGGAAACCATCGCATTAGTTCTACAATATTGTAGCATTGGCTAGAAGATAAAGCCATCGATTTCTAAGTACAAATTACTACCTCCATGGATATCGGAGCATTTGTTCTGCTATATCGTTTCATAAGTTAGAACTTGACATCATAGCATTAGTTCTACAACAATATAAAATAATTTATATGTCATTATAGATTAAGTTATACGATGATATATAAATTATTGGCTATAAGATATCGCAGCATTTGTTCTGCGATATCGTTGCTTAAGCTTAAGCTGGAAATCGTAGCATTTGCTCTTAAACAACATATAACAAGTTTTTAGTCATCGTTGCATAAGTTTTATGATATCGTCTCATTGGCTATAAAATTGGCAGCATTGGTTTAGCGATACCGTTGCATAATTTCAATTTGACATCGTAGCGTTAGTTCTAAGACAACATACATAAAGCTAATTGCCATCGTAGCATTAGTTCTAAGACAACATACACAAAGCTAATTGCCATCGTAGCATTAGTTCTACAATACCTTAGCATTGACTTTCAGACATCTTGGCATTGACTCGTTTACAACGAAGCATTAGCTAAGTGACATGTTCGCGTTTGTTCTTTTACAGCAATGCATTAGTTAAATGAAATTGTACCGTTAGCGCTTTAGTAATGAAATCAAGAATAAAACAGTTTGGCCCTACATTTAGTATGTGAAGAGGACTCCGGCATAATCAGAAATGTATTGGATGCCTTGTCCGGTGTAAGACTACTCAGACGTTCCAGGATACGGTGGGCAGACAACGTTGAGGCTGCGATAGAAGTCCTGGGAGCAAGGGGACCATGGACCGAAGCAGAACAAGACATAGAGTACTGAAGGATTGAGATGCGGGAGGTTTTTAGCCGTCGAGGATTGTGAGCCGGATTAATTAGGTACGTAAGTAAGTAAGGAAGCATTATCTCTACAAGAGCGCAGCATTTTCTCAATCTCCCATTTTTCTCATGTCTCTTCTCTCTCAATCATCTTTCCCTGTTTTCCCCACACTAGTTATGGACGCCATTCCACAGAACAGTGCCCCAAGCATAAAAATACGTTTTGACTCAACCCTAGCGTGTATTAACATATACGGAAACTAAAGCCGCGCTTCTAGAGAGTGTTACAACTTCTATACATATTTTGGTAAAACGATGTGGATGAGTTTACTCGTACAGTTTTAGACTCGCAGTACAGGCTAGCTTTTGTCCTTCCCAAGCCAGTGAGAGATGACTGAATAATATCGGACTCTCTCGATAGAAATGAATTAATAAAAAATGTACGACATAAATGTTGTGTTATGGAATGTACTGGCTTGGATCATATTGTTTGTTTTTTATAATTCACACATGAGCGTGGTTTTGAGTCAAAAATTTATGATGTGGGGCTGTACGTCGCTCCTGTTTCAGGGAAGATCGGTAAGAGTTGCCGGGTTGATGCTGATTTAAGATTTGGGTATTTTATTTGTAAGTACACATACGACACACGTAAGCGTTTTTTTCAACTATCTATGCAAGCCCATTTTATTCCTGGAAAAAATATAATTCACGTAATATGTAGTTCTATGAAACGAAATAAAGGTTTTTTCAATGCACCAATATTCATATTGATAACTTCGTGAAAGAGTCAAAACATTCAGAGATGAAATTTTTACAGCATTTTTCATGAAACGGAAAAACCACATTGTGGAAAATAAATTTGTTTGGAGGAAGCCATTAAAGGTGAAATGGCAAAGGCAGTTTAAAAAGTTATTACGAATCAATTATTATCGGAGTCAGAAGCGGAATTGGTTTGTGGCGAATAAAAACAATATTTAGCAAACACGCGAACCCGGCGGCCATTACGGGATATTGGACACAGAGAGAGACAATTTGCGAGGTTTATTTTTGGAAAAACCTGCGCAAAATATGAGCTTCAAAAATCGACGTTTTGATTGCTGAAATTATGAGTAAGAACTAGCACGTGTTTGTTTTTGAGCGTGCATTGAGTGTAACTTTTATTTTCTGTTTTACAGAAAATAAAATACGTTTGGGTGGTTTGAGTGTCTTCTGAAGACGTTGCTACGTCGCCAACAAAACGTCAAGAATAATGTTAGCTCTCCAATGACGGTCCGTTTAATAACGAAAAAGTTGAATTTCCTAACTACATTAACTATGTATAATTAGTTCCGCACGTGAATTGCCATAGACCATATTGTGTCATCACCCGGTCGGGTTGCTTGGGAAAAGGCATAAAAATATTTTTTATAGGCTGCTTAGGATCCGTCAGCTAAGAAACATCAGTCCCATACAAGACTGAGATTTTGTCGCCGAGGATATAGTTACAAATTAAAAAATGTTCTGATCTCATTGTAGATATTTTGAGGTTAAATATATTTTTTTCTGTAACGAAATATTTTTCAAAACACCAAAAAACGAGTCGATTACTCGGATGAAATTTCAGAGCAAGATGTATCCATTCAAGCCATCAAATGGTTTTAATGCATTAATTTATATACACAAAAAAAATGCATTGCAATATCTGCGAGAGTATACAAATGTTACATTGTACTTTCTCAGTTACATGGAAATAAAAACGAGTAAAACTCTCAACATTTTCTGTGTACAAACTTTCATTGCCATTAACCAAAGAATTATGAAGATTAAAACGTTCAGAAGGGTTGCTATTATTTTTTTCCATGCATTTTTTGATACGCTCCACACTTGAATTGAGACGTTTTGTTTTGTACTCGGAGCGAAGAGCATTTTTATCTTACTTAGTTGCGTCTCAAGGAGGGAACTCTTGTCCCACCCAGTTATTCATGCGCTTCAATAAAAGGAGTGCTGAATTAAAAGTTGTTATTTTTTCTACCCATCTTTGTTCGTCTTTCCCTGTCTGAGTTTCATTTGCTCAAAAAAAAAATACTCGGCATGCTATAACTTGCTGGCTTATACGCCGTTTGCACAGAGAAATACGTTTTTTTGTTTTCATTTTTCTTCGAGGAGTTTCCAAGAAATTTGCATTCTTTCAAAGGAAACGATGTAATATTTCTTGCTCTGCTATTTGAATCGTGTATTTGTTTGGACAGAATTGTCTGCAAAAAGTCAATGCATGTCTACGTTTACTGATATATTTTCTAAGATCATTTATTGTATGAAATACACATCAAGTATCAGTGGTGGAATCTCAATACAGGCAAGTAGTTGTTGCTGTACTTTATTAATTACTGATCTAAAATCTGATATTTAATCCTAACGATTGTAAAATCATTTAAAGTAAGGGCATTAGGGTAAAGAGTTAGTTTACAAGCTTGGTTTTTGCACTAATGTTAACACGCTATCCTTAGCGATATTGAATAGGAGTTAGTCTTTCACAAAACAGCGCTATAAGAAATCATCAATATCAACAACAAAAAAGTTGCCATATCAGTAAAGTGCTTGCTACAACATTTATTTATTTATTTTGACGTAAATTTACATAACTAAAATGTACCAAAAAGAATGTATATTTAATATTTTGTAATTGGTAACGCCGTTACTTGTAGATATGTACCTATATATGTGCATACACATTCATGTATATAATTATTCTTTATTTTTATTAAATATTCATAATTATTATTTACTTATAAAATGGTAAAGCTAATACGCATATATACACGTATACTTATTTACATTTATATTACTATATTAAATAATAATCACCTCAACAATCCGCTATCCTTCTCTCTCCCTGTCCTTCAAGTCTGGCCAGAAGAAGAAAGTGATAAAATAACAATTAATAATAAAACCAAAAACCTATTTTGGTAAAACGCATTCGCTCTTCAGTTCAATTGCAAATGCCGTCCAATACGGCCGCTATAAACCAAGTACAGCTGCAATCGTCTTCCAATAAGGCCGCTATAAACCACGTTCAACTGCAATTGCCGTCTAATACGGTCGCCAAAACATAACGTACATCAGCTACAAAATACCGTCTAATTACGGCGGCTATCGTTAAAACCGCATAACCAAATAACCGCCCGCATCAGTAAATTAGTGCAATCTAAACACAAAATTATAAAACACAAGATAAATATACCACAGAATCAAAACTGCGGAATCATCAACCAGCATCGAAGTAATTAACCCCCTCCACGCAGAGTGCTCCAGGATCCAGGATCTGGCCAGGTGAGTCCGCCATCCTTAATTACCGCGTTCCTATAAATCCTGGAAACCGCCTCTCCAGTAATTATTATGAACTGTTATTGTGTCACGCACATTAACAAATATAAAATTCTTTAGAAGGCTTATTTTGTTTGTCTTAGATTATAAAAAATAAGTTCCTCAAGCCCGACGATTGTAGTTTGCGTTATCAGTGACCTACATTTCCAACTGAATGATTGCCTAACATTTTCCCTTCATTGTTATCATTAATCCATGAAAAAGTATAACGTCAGCTGTTTTCAATAGATGGTGCTTTTTAGAAGAAAATAATGTATGCAGTGTATATCCACTCAGGATTTTTCACAACACATTTGAATCATAGCTGATCCATGAATCATATTTTTTTTGTATAAAAAATTAACGTTAAGTTGCGGTTGAGTCATGAATTTGCTGTGTATGAATAACACCTTTAGATTATTTTTTTTTGCTAACATTTAAAACAGTGTTTCTCAACATTTTTTCGCACCTCACCCTTTTATGCATTAAAAAAAGCTCATTTTTTCATTACAAAGATAACCTCAGGTTTCAGGGTACTATCGCCCCCCTACCGTTACATCGCCTCCCAATATAAAAAAAAATGGTCCCGACATAATTTCTAATCTAATCTAATCTAATCTAAGTTGCAAAGATATGTTACATTGGAGATTCACATTACATGCATTCTCACAACCAGACACGTACAAGTTCGCGCTTGCCCATGCCTCATGTGAACCTACAACATAAAAACCAAATCTCAAATGGACATACACCCTGCAACTCTTGCCGTCCTTTTCGCCTCCCTAAATGCCCAAATCGCCCCCAGGTTGGGAACTGCTGACTTAAAAGATGATAGAATATTGAATCTAATTAACATATATATGGTCACATATTGTTAATACAGAATCTTGTGCGGAAGACTTTCCACATCGTATGTAACTCGGAGGTCTATGGTACTACTTGTTGAAGTGCCGCAGAGCTGTTGGTGAAGTGACATCTGTTAAAACTCTGATTCCTTGAAGCAGCATTTTAGCCAGATGATGTTTTGTTGCCTCTGTTTAACTCCCTGTTATCTCATTTTCAGCAACGTGCGGTCGCGGCTCATCGGTAGAATGTTTGCATTCCGTACCGAAAGCTAGGGCTCACTTTCCACCAAGGGTGTAAAAAATAATTTTCCGTTTTGGTGTTTAATTCAAACTTAAATAAATACCGGTAACGTATACTCATTCTTCACAAGAAGTAAGAATCAACACACTTGGGAGCTAGGACACCTCCAGTTCAACTGAATTGGAAGGTGTAAAGCAGGTTACCTTACATGTAAAAATAAATAAACTCCACCCAACACATGAAACCTAGAGTAAAGTTGCACTATGCGTGCAGCTGAGTAATGTTTGCGTTTTTCAAATGAAGTTATGAAAACTCAACATGAAAGTTCGTAGGGTAAAGATATATGATACAAGGTTACCCTTAAGTCTGTACTCCGAGTATTTCACATTGTGTAAATCTACCGTCGATTGAAAATGTATAGAATATACGCCGACACTCCAAGAGAGTGACGTTGTTTTCGCACGTTATTTCGATTTACGCAATCGAGGTGAGTTCACGCAGCGTTTTCTCCGCGGAATACTGAAGTTGACCCCATTTTATGTCAGTGTAATAATAATAATATTTCCCTCGTTTGAAATCTTAATTGGGGGAAAATAAAAATAGCGCATTTAATAGAGCAATTAAAATAACCAGCGATGTTAAAAATTCGACACGGCCCACAACGGCTTAATGTTTCACTTTGGATTTCTTCACGGCCTTAATTGGCGAGAGGGCGCTTTTTTTTCATTTTTTTTTTATTCAGAAATTCCTGAAACGAAATGATTTCATTAAGACTGAATAAATTCTTTACAAGACGACCCATGTTTTTTTATTGAGATAATTTTTTATGTAAAAACGTGTAATGAAATTATCAAGGTTAAAAATGTAAACGAAATTTACAGTTTATTTTACTTTTGCGTAGAGATGAAAATTAAGGGTACATGAGCTGAAAAAACAATAAAGATAATTTACAATTACAATAAGCATTACAATTTACAATTTACAAAAAAAAACCACCAAGAATTTCTTGTACATTGAGTGTTTATTTTAAACTCAAAATTTGAATTGTTTAACACTGTTTACTTAACCTTTACAAGAATTAAGAACCAGTCATTTCAATAACTGGAAAACTCCCACATCCAAGATTTCCGCTTTGAGTTTTCCAGGGCATTTAAATTCCTACTTTAATTTTAGGGTTCCTTATTACCTGTGAAATTAAATAGGCTCCACACGCCACATGCGGCCTCTAAAGAAACAACGCGGTAAGAAGTTGCATTGTATGATTTCCCACCTCATTATATTTTTCTACCCATGTTTTTGTACCGGCTAGTTTCACTCACCCTTTACACATAAAAATAACTCACTTCATAGGAAGCAGAGGCAGTCGCCAAGAGTTGCAGAACTTATGTTTATTTGAGATTTAAATTTATATTTTTAGGTACACATACAGCATGTGTAAGCTGATGTGCAAACTTACACCTGTCTGCTTGTATAGATCTTATATATATATATAAATATGTATATATATATTTAAAAAAAAAAAAAAAAAAATAGATTTGTGGAAAGGAATGCTATCCACCAACCTATTTTACCTGGCCAGTTGTCTTTATGCGAAAGCAGAAGCTTGTGTGCATGCAACGGCATCTGTTGAACCAGGGTCGAAGTTATCGTCGCGGGATTCGAACCAGCGTTATCCGGTTCCAAATAACCTGTCTCGATCCCCGCGGCTATAACATATTGTTTTTTTTTTTTTTTTTTTTTTTTTTTTTTTTATTATGGAAAAAAACAGTTACAGAAAAATTACAAAGTTAGATTGACAGTTGAGAAGACCAGTAAATTTTCCAATTATAGATTATAAAGAAAATAAAAGTAGAGTTGATACACATGTAAAACACAATATACATGTGAAAAAAAAAATACAAATTCAAAGTTCAGTTAACAGGTAGGTATAATCAAAGGTTTTAAGCAATGAAACTTTATCATTAAATAGATCAAATTCAGAAAAATGCCTATTATATATGTTACAGCTACGGTTGATGAAAGAATTCAGCGTGTAGTTAGACTTGCATGGTGCTATATGGAAAAGATGAGAGGCGGCGGAACGCGTAGAGCGGATGGGACATTTAATGTTAATCTTGTTCAGTAGGGGGATGCTATCTACGTTTGAATTAAGAATATTGAACAAAAACTTAAGATCACACATAACTCGCCTTGACTGAAGAGATTGTAAGTCTTCCGAGTCATTAAAGCGATAATTTAAATGTTTTACGAATTTCTTTTGAATTGACTCAATGCTGTTAATATAAACTTTATATTGAGGGTTCCAAACTGATGAAGCAAATTCCAAGTGACTCCTGACATATGAATAATACAGGATTTTTAAAGTGTGAGCTTGTTTGAATGGTCTGGATATGCGAAGAATAAAACCCAACATTCTGTATGCTTTTTGGGTAATAGAAGCTATGTGAAGATCAAAGACGAGCTTACTGTCCATGAGAACTCCGAGATCTCGGACAAAGTCAACTTTGTTAAGATTAATGTTTTCCAATGAGTAAGTAAAATTTATAAGTTTTCGTTTACGAGCAAAGGTTATTGACTGACATTTTTTAATATTTAAAAACAGTTTATTATGAGTACAATAATTAGATAGTTTATTTAAATCAGACTGCAAATCGAGGCAGTCCTGTTCTGTTTTAATAGCCTTAAAGATCTTCATGTCATCAGCATATAACAAAAAAATTGAATGGTCAAAACATTTATGAATATCATTTAGATATAGAAGGAAAAAGAGAGGTCTTAGGTGAGAGCCCTGTGGAACTCCAGATGGTATATCGCTAAATGAAGAACAGAAACCTTTCAAAGCAACAGCCTGAGAACGGTTAGAGATATAAGAAATGATCCAACGAAGTAGATCTCCACAAATTGAATTGAATATGAATAATTAATGTTAATAATATATCGTCCCCACCATTTGATTTAAAGATGACCTTCCAGGGACATTGTCACATTCTATATCTTAGGAAAAACAATAAGCACAATAATGTGAGAGTACTTTTAAATAAATTTCTAATTTTCATAAGACACATTGGTCCAGTACACATACAAACATTGCTTTTGTGAAATTACCTTTGATGGACATAAGACAAACAAACACTAAAGGGACGATATCTTTGCAAATTATAGGTATTATAGATAGAGAAACCCCGCAATGGCGTAAGTCTGGTTCAATTATCTTATAAAGTAAATAGGATCCATTCAAAAAATAAGTTTCCCATAAACTTCTTTGTGCTCATATCTTTTCAGAAAATTACACAGATTTTCCTTCACGCGCACTGTTTTTCTTTTCTCCATATGTGGGTAAACAGCTTGGCACATTGCGTGTGAGACCATAGTAAAAAGCAAGTTTCGGGTTTGCCGAATTTGCTTTGATCGAATTTCTCCCGCCTGATTCCTTATTTATTGCCCTTATAAAGGGAATCCACCGTTTTAATACAAACAGGTACGAGAAGCAAAAAAAAAAATACAATTTACGAAACCTCTTTTATTTCTCTATCAAATAAATCGTAGGCATTTCTCTACCATCATTCTGTTCATATAATTGTATTTTTTTTAGACTTCAGCAATCATTTTATCGGAAGAAGATTTCTAACATTCCCAAAGAAATAGATTATCATTACCACAACTCCTGAAAGTAGAGTTTTTATTTATTCGTACTTTATATACGTAAGTAAATGATTCATTCACTCACTATATTAAAAATATTAAAGATATAAACGCAACTAACCTACACATATAGTGTCACTTTTTTGCTGCGTTATCCCTGAAGGGGTCACATGTGGCGATTTGGGAACTATTTATATATGTATGATTTATTGCATTTTGTTAATTTAAAAAATCATATTGGTTGTAATGCAATTATTATTTTGTTTATAATATTACGTGAGAGCTGAGAATTGCGTGCATTTGTGTACCTTTATCCATGAATGTGGTTGGGCACAAAAAACAGGGGTGACATTGTCAAACCAATTTTTACAGTTTGGATGGTTAGCCTCATACCATCAGTCAAGGATAAGAGCTAGTTGGTGGCTTAAAGATTGTGTAACTATTTACGTTAACGGTAGTATGAGGCTGACCAGGGATACTGTAAAAAATAGTTATGTTAATTTAAGAATTGGGTTTTTATTTTGTAAGTACACATGCGGCATATATAAGCACAAACCTATGCGTGTCTGTTTGTGGGCGTTCTAAATTTTAACATATCTCTGCAACTTAGATTTTAGATAATATAGATTAATGAGGGAGGTATAATTAATATAGCTTTTTCGTTCAAAGATATAACACTGAGTATATAGATTATGTTAAGTAGAACAGAAAAATAAAAGTTTAAAAATCTTTAAATCCCTCAGTATAAGAAGCAAAGTGAGCAACAGAAAAAAGAGCTTATAAAAAAAACTTCGTCAGGGACGTTATTTTTAATACGGTGTAGGTAATATAAACAAAAGTTAGAGTGGATTAGCAGAGCTTTACAACAAACAATGCAGAAACTCTTACTTGAAAAACAAACAGATTTCAATTTGCGAACAATACCGAAGATTTGTTCATTTAAATTTTCGCTCACGAAATGGTATTCAATTTTTGGCACTCTGCTGCTTAAACCGGTAATTCTGCTTTTGTTCTTGATGGTATAATTATGATTGTTATTGTTTTACCACAGACACTTTACCGCGTAAATCATAAATTGAGGTAATGATGAAAACGTTCTTTACAACTGCTAAGAACAACAATAAAAATATGGAAATAGATGCGTTTTTTTCATTAACGGTTTGACAAAACGCAAGTACGTAAAACGCAACAAGTTACACAAAAAAAGAAGAATGTTTATAACGCAAATGAAAAAATAAAAATAAAATGTTGGTAAACTGCACGTATCTTCTTGATGTCTTGTTCCCGAAGGGGTTACATATGTCCATCGGAACCTATTTTTTTTTCTAACTTAGGGGCCTAATTAACGCCAATCCCTCCGCTTGAAGTAAGGAGTTTTCTTGTTTCCATAGGTGCAGGTTCTTATAAGTTTTTTTAAAGCTGAGTAAACTTTGTCGGTATATCTATTTTGCCTTTGGAATAAATCTTTTAACGGAAAGAAATTTCTGACACCTTTAGTGAGGATCGAAATCTAGCCCTCTGGCATTTAACGCAAGACCTCTACAGCTGAATTTTCGACCATAAAAAATGTAACATGAAAAATTAAAGTCTTAAAAAAATATGATAAATTTTCAAGGAAAGAATCTGTATGAAATCACTGGGTACTTAGCGCCCTGAATATAGACCAGGCGATGAAAGTAATTGCCTTGTAAATTGGCCGCGCCTACAGAGATATATGACGCCAATTTTTCGCAAATCTGACATTCAGTGGGACGCTTCAGGTTACCAGCTGTAGAAGGAACCCATTATGTGCAGATATATCATAATTAATAATCATATAAAAATAAGTCGTATTAAAAGGTTTCATAGTGGTTACAGAGAAAAACAAAGTTGAGCCGATTTTTTTTTTGAAAAAAAAAAGTTTTTTGAATTCTATTTTTTTTATCATCTATTTTATGTATCGCAGTTAGCTTTTTTTTATTAAATATAAATAAAAGCGTTAACGTCCACATAAAAAGGAGTTTTCAATATAAATCTTTCTCATTTTATGAAAATTAGTATGAAAAAAAAGCAAAGGAAAAAAGGGAATAATAATAATATTATTAGGATGATTTATTTGGTGAGCGCTGTTTTTGTGTGTATCACACCTCAAGAGCCCTCTGCGAGCTTGGTCCTCGCTGTAGAAAGCGCCAATTCTCAAGCAAGACCCAGTTGTTGTAAGGTTGGATGGACTTTTCAGTGACCGGTCTTTGGTAAAGGTTTTTGAATTTTTCAACCCAGCGAAGAGCACATTCGAAATATAAATGGTATATTTTGTGCTCCGCCGGGATCCAAATCCACAACCTTCCATTTACGAGTCCGAAGTGTTGCCACTACGGACTACGGACCGGTCCAAGATGCCAACGACACGCGGTGTACCTGAGCGGTTACCCATCCAAGTACTGTGCGCGCCCAATGTTGCTCAACTTCGGTGATCTATGGGAACCGGTGCTTTCAACATGGTAACGTCGTTGACAATAATATGGCTTTATAACGTTGAAAAAATTCTTAAGAAACTTTAAATAAAGAATGTCTGTTAAAAGAAGAAAACGCATGGATAGGGTGATGGATATACAGGAATTGAAAGAGGTGTGATGGCCAGAAATTGAGGCACCTGTGCACAGTCTCTGGCCTCTCTTAGTGAAATGGCGAAAGAGTTGAATAAAAAAAAAAAAAAAAAATTAAACATTATTTTATCCAAAAGTGGATAAAACAAAGGGGAAAAATAATAAAATGGAAAGACTTGATAAGTCACTTAGATAAATTTCTAATCCGCTCTTACATAAGTCAGTATTTCATACAAAAAGTAAGCCTGATTTTTGGTTTAACAAATTTCATGATTAAGGCCGTACATGCTGAGCTAAGTAAGTTTCCACGGACATGCTTAATCCGAGTTTTCGTTTCCCGCCCACCACATGCATTTCAATGCAACTAATGCAAAAAGTGCACCCCTTCGTTAGCTGGACGGTTTTTCGTCCAAAGAACACAAACGCAGGATAATGCAATCGGAAAACTTCGTGTTTAATTATCGGAAAACCCGGGAAACATCGGAAAGTCGGGGCTGGCTAGGAAATACTTCCTGCCCTCTAATCTTCTTCTACCCAGCCTTAAACCTAAAGGCATACCATAAAGATAGCTACATATTACATACCCTCAAATCAACGATTTTTACAAAAAAAAATGTTTCCTCTACTGTATGTTCTTTGATGAGTGTTAGTTTTATATAATCTTTAACCTAAGTTTCAAAGATATATTAAGGGCCTGTTGCACCAAACTCCAATTAGACAAAATTCAAAATTCAGTGTGATTTCTCCCAACAAATCAAAGATTTTGTTGCATGTACTGTACGTAGACCACATCGTCTTTCCTGTTCAAATTCCATAAAATTATTACCCACTTCCGAGAAATATTTAACCAAGGTTCTTGCCAGAATTACTCAATCAATTTTGATGTGTCAATCAACTACTGATTGTAGGTTGGTGCAAAAGGCCCAAGATTTGATTTTCATATATTCAATGCATGGTAAGATCTCACCTACACATGCAACATGCATATAAAAAAGCTTTGCTACTTTTCAATGACTATAAACTTTATGCATGGCCTTCTCACCTTTCATAAATTTTCCGACACATAGAAGAAGAAAAAGGAAAGGAAATAAAGGAGGAGATCAAAAAGGTTCGATTGTAATTTTGCTATACTTTAAGTTTAAGGGGCCCATCTCAGTTCCACAGAACGCGAACTGAGACCGACCCGTGCATCGCATTTCCAGGCTCGTGCATTTCCGTTATCGCTATCGTTGCAATCTCAATTTGCAACGGAGCAAAGGTTGCCACATTGTTGGGATTTCCGGGCAGAGGTGAACCTTTGTCAGCCGTCCATTCGATTTATCAATGTAGAATTTCATCTCGGGATTCTCTAAAAATTGCACCATTGTAGAGGATTTTCCGAGAAATACAAATGAGAAGGAGAAGGCATGCAGTACTGTTCTCACACAACAGATATACGGCTCATCCTCCACCTAAGTCCAATTTTCTTCACCACAAATGATGATACATATCTTAGCTATGGATTAAATGTTTTGTGAATAGCGCTGATGGAATTTAATGTTACTTATCGATCTGGTACATCCACGTATAAAATCCTTTTGATATGCTATTGAATCAAACAAAAAAGCTCTTTGCAAATTTTAATCACCGTTTTTTTTTTGATTTGTGAGGAGGAATGCAAGTTGGCGAATATTTTTTTGTCTGGCCAAAAAAGGTTTTTTATGTTATTTTTTTCTTGAATGGAGCTTTAAATAATAATGACTAACGGCATGTGTCAACTCATGATAAGAAAGGAACCCGACGGGACTCGAACCAAGATTTTTTTTTTTGTTTCAAACAATATGTTTGTAAATAATCATCATCATTGTCGGGGTTATGGCCGCGGGGGCCAAGAGGGCTGATATTTCTAGCGTGTTTCGAATGGAACAATGTTGGTTCGATCCCCGCTTGGGTCACTTGACTTTAACTTTGACCCTGGTTCAACAGATGTTATTGGGTAATTATTATTTAATAATTCATTAAAAATAAACAATAATGAATTATGATATTAATACCTGTTTCTGGCCAGGCAGAATAGGTTGGTGAATTGCATTCCTCTTTACAAATCTATTAAAAAAAAAAAATATCATCACTTCAGCCCTCATTGAAAATTTTTAAATCATTCTTTTGCTAAAATTTTAGTGCGAATATTTAATTGATTTGATTTTAGATTTTATAATTTAAGAAATACCCACGTAGTTGATACCTCAGTTGGCAGAGTGCTTGCATTCCATGCAGAAAGATCGAGCTCGAAACGCACCGTAGGTGCCAGATTTTTTTCCCGTTTCGGTGTTGGTTTCAAACCTAAAAAAATACCAGCAAAGTTCAGTCAGCTTTCACAAGAAATCAGTCTCCCGACGGGTCGGGAGCAGGGAAATCCACATTTCAACTGCAGTGATTGGGGTAGACTGTAGACCGATTCCTTCACCTGTAAAAATAGGTTCCACTCACCACATGTGACCTCTTCGGAGCAAACGCGGCAAGAAGTTACATTATATGTGTAGCTTAGAAGAGTTACGTAGAATGAGATAAATGTGGAAAAATGCTGTTTTATTACATTTTTATTTATGAAGGTACATAGTTTCAACATTAAGTAACGAATAGGAACAAATATATAGGAAAAATTTCAACTCAAACTCTGAATGGAAAGAGTTTTATACATTTAGAAAATATAGGACTTTACAAGTGTATGAAAATCGCAAAAAAAGTCTTTCACAATTTAATGAAACTTTTAATAACACGAAAAACATTCTACGAAAAATTTAAAATATCTGTGTAGGAAATATTTCATAAGCCGGAGAGACGGGAAAAGGGTTTTCCTTTTGGCGCGCAAAAAAAGGGCAAAAGCAGCATGTTGAGTGAAAAATTATTTTCCTAAATAAAAATGAACACTTTAATATAAAAAGCGTTAGAAAAAAGACGTTGCAATCAACGGGGGAAATATATTACAGGCAGCCCGCGCAAAAAGACTCGGAGTGAATAAAAGCGCGATTATTTTCTTTTCGGGAGGACAAAAATATAAGGCGAACCTGACGGGGATGCGTGAAATTGTAATCTTAACTTATATGTAGGCTATGACGCAGATCGCTGATTCTGTAAAATTCACTTTTTTAATCTCGGTTGAAAACTTCAATTTTCGGGAAGGGCCGCAAGACTTACGCTCATTTGAGCTGAGGGTTTTTATTTTGTATGAACATAAGCAGCATGTATAAACGTGCACATACACGTGTATGCTTGTGCCATGAATTGTATATTCGGTTAATAGCTCAATTGGTAGAGTGCTTGCATTCCATGTCGAGAGCTCGGGTTCAAACTCCACCGAGGGTGTCACAAATGATTTCCCATTTCGGTGTTTATTTCAAACCCAAAATTAAAAGATCAGAAATAAGCCTTCACAAGAAATGAGAAGCAGCCCCCTGGGGAGCTGCAAAACCCCCACTTCATTTGAGGTGGTTGGCGTAAGGCCGGCCCTCTTACCTGTAAAAATAAATAAGTTCCACTCGCTACATGCGACCTTTCGAGGAGGACGCGGCACGAAGTTGCACTATATGTGTAGCTTAGTCTCGTTTTATTCTGAATTTAATAGGTAGGCATAAGTTTTCCGGAGACTGCCGAGATCTCTTTCGGCTTTAACGAGTTTTCGTTTCTTTCTTTTTTTTCTTTGCCTGTCAGTCTCCAGCTAGATATCAAGAAGGGTGCACGTACATCAGGAGAGCGCGGTCAGGTATAGCCAACATGGCGATGAAATGGGGCATGGCTTTGGAGGTTTCACGCCTTCAATTTGGTTATCTGCCATCAAAGGCGTCCACTTTACGGATCAGAGCCTTCCTTACTAGTTTTATCCATTTTCAGAAGTGTTAGCCTCTGGACAACAGCTTTCTGGGCTGGATTTTAAGGCACAGGAGATACTGCCCTGGAGATTTTTTTGAGTTCGTGTAGCCGCAGTACGGCGGAGACTCTAAATAATTTTTTTTCAAATATAATATATATTTTTAAATGAAGTTTTTCAAGTTTCCGCTGAAACATTTCATAAATTGACAAATAAATATTTCTTTAAAAGTTAACTGTAGGACAGGGCTTACAATGAATTATTTTGTTCTTTTTGTAAACTAATCAAATATTCATGTTTTGTAACATGATTTTCAATCTGCGTATTAGTGTACAAATTCCAAAACAAGAATCTATGAATAAAACTCATGGCCATTTCAGATGTTGATGATAAAGAATCCTTAAGAAACTTTTAATAACACGAAAAACATTCTACGAAAAATTTAAAATATCTGTGTAGGAAATATTTCATAAGCCGGAGAGACGGGAAAAGGGTTTTCCTTTTGGCGCGCAAAAAAAGGGCAAAAGCAGCATGTTGTGTGAAAAATTATTTTCCTAAATAAAAATGAACACTTTAATATAAAAAGCGTTAGAAAAAAGACGTTGCAATCAACGGGGGAAATATATTACAGGCAGCCCGCGCAAAAAGACTCGGAGTGAATAAAAGCGCGATTATTTTCTTTTCGGGAGGACAAAAATATAAGGCGAACCTGACGGGGATGCGTGAAATTGTAATCTTAACTTATATGTAGGCTATGACGCAGATCGCTGATTCTGTAAAATTCACTTTTTTAATCTCGGTTGAAAACTTCAATTTTCGGGAAGGGCCGCAAGACTTACGCTCATTTGAGCTGAGGGTTTTTATTTTGTATGAACATAAGCAGCATGTATAAACGTGCACATACACGTGTATGCTTGTGCCATGAATTGTATATTCGGTTAATAGCTCAATTGGTAGAGTGCTTGCATTCCATGTCGAGAGCTCGGGTTCAAACTCCACCGAGGGTGTCACAAATGATTTCCCATTTCGGTGTTTATTTCAAACCCAAAATTAAAAGATCAGAAATAAGCCTTCACAAGAAATGAGAAGCAGCCCCCTGGGGAGCTGCAAAACCCCCACTTCATTTGAGGTGGTTGGCGTAAGGCCGGCCCTCTTACCTGTAAAAATAAATAAGTTCCACTCGCTACATGCGACCTTTCGAGGAGGACGCGGCACGAAGTTGCACTATATGTGTAGCTTAGTCTCGTTTTATTCTGAATTTAATAGGTAGGCATAAGTTTTCCGGAGACTGCCGAGATCTCTTTCGGCTTTAACGAGTTTTCGTTTCTTTCTTTTTTTTCTTTGCCTGTCAGTCTCCAGCTAGATATCAAGAAGGGTGCACGTACATCAGGAGAGCGCGGTCAGGTATAGCCAACATGGCGATGAAATGGGGCATGGCTTTGGAGGTTTCACGCCTTCAATTTGGTTATCTGCCATCAAAGGCGTCCACTTTACGGATCAGAGCCTTCCTTACTAGTTTTATCCATTTTCAGAAGTGTTAGCCTCTGGACAACAGCTTTCTGGGCTGGATTTTAAGGCACAGGAGATACTGCCCTGGAGATTTTTTTGAGTTCGTGTAGCCGCAGTACGGCGGAGACTCCAACTGAAAAATAATTTTTTTTCAAATATAATATATATTTTTAAATGAAGTTTTTCAAGTTTCCGCTGAAACATTTCATAAATTGACAAATAAATATTTCTTTAAAAGTTAACTGTAGGACAGGGCTTACAATGAATTATTTTGTTCTTTTTGTAAACTAATCAAATATTCATGTTTTGTAACATGATTTTCAATCTGCGTATTAGTGTACAAATTCCAAAACAAGAATCTATGAATAAAACTCATGGCCATTTCAGATGTTGATGATAAAGAATCCTTAAGTAAGCCGATGAGATTTAAGTGTGTAAGTATGTACTGTTATGTTTTACGTGGATTTTCTTGTTTAAAAACTGTTTTTTATTTATTTTTCACCTTTGTATTTTATCACTTAAGGTTCAGAGTACACAGAATAGTATGACGTTCGATTGACTTCTGAAGCGACATGGGATTTCGGTCTTTAATTTATACTAAAAATAAAGATCATTCTTGAAACATGGAGAATCGCTACTTGCTTAATTTTACCAGACCATTCGATTCAACCGATCTTGAACAAATTGTTATCAAACGCAAATTATATACCTAAGTGTCTGTTTACTTCTATAGTGACTTATACAGACACTAACAAAGACAAACCAAACACGCTACTTACATACATATTTGTAAAATAACAAAGTACCTTCTCAAACTAGTTTTTTTTTATTAAAACTTAACACTCCAGATAAACGACTCAAAAAGAAAACAAAGAAATAACAAATTGCCTGCCAGGGAATACAGAATCACGGTCGGCTCTTTGTTGGGCAACTGTCTTTGATACTCTTCTAGGCGATCGGCCCTTCCGCTCGCCTGCGCGCACATGAATCAGTCTCGGATTTATTCCCTATATATCAAACGCAAGACTCGCACACCAGTACAAAGCTACATGTATACACTCAACCGTAGAGTTAACCAAAAACACACGAAAAACATAAGACTGTTTCAAGTGAGCGTTTTAGTTTCTATTCATCTTGTGTGGTTGAGTTTGTAAGGCAGATCAGTAAATAGCTCTTAGTTTAAACTCAAAAATAGCGTTTACAAAAAAGAAAACATGAAAACTGTTAGAGTTTTTCAAGTGAGCGTTTTGATTTCTATACATTTTCTTTGGTTGAGCTTGGACGTTAGTTTTTGTAACGCAAAACAGGAAAAAGACTCCACGTTAAAACTAAAACGTTGGGTTTACAAAAACAAATACATTTCTAACAGTGTCTCAGGAGAGCGTTTTAGTGTCCGTACATTTTGTTTGGTTCAGTTTAATGTAAAAATTTTGTACGGCGTAGCAGTAAATAGCTCCACGTTTAAACTCAACCATACCGTTTACCAAAAAACGTACAAAATTTGTGACAGTGTTTCAAGCGAGCGTTTTAGTTTACTTACATATTGTTTTGTTACGTTAGAATGCCATGTTTTGTACTTGTGATAGAAGTAGTCGTTGTAGCACGTACTACGAGCGTGCATGCCGTAGAGACTCAAAGGAAAAGTACCCTTATATGAAACAACAACATGAATATCATCTGACAAACGTATTTTGCAAATGATATAATCATGTGCAAAAATGAAGGATTTCTTAATTGTTATAAATTTAAATTGAAAAGTGAAGCATTGTGTACTTCATTGTCTTAAAAATCTGTATTTGTCATTAGGAATATATTGAACTCGGCATTTCATAGACATTAAAATTGTGACGTTATACGAC
Source organism: Agapetus fuscipes (assembly GCA_951799405.1). NCBI lineage: Eukaryota > Metazoa > Arthropoda > Insecta > Trichoptera > Glossosomatidae > Agapetus > Agapetus fuscipes. The sequence goes on from OX637344.1 coordinate 7,430,091, forward strand.
CTCGTTGACGCTCGTCTCATTCATAGGAGCCCACATATTGCGATAGATAAATGTACCTACATGATAAATCAGTTTAGAAACCATATTTAAATTTTCGGAGTAAGGATGCTTTGGCGTGCGTACACCGAATAACCTCTGCACGTCACTGTTTGTGGAGAAGAGTACTTACTACCGTGAGTATGACAAGCGAGTCATCTTATAGAGGGAGGGAAAAATACTACTGTCATTGTGCGGGGCGGGCAAACCGAGGAAGACTTAGTGCAGATCCAAACACACGCCACCGAATCTATATTATGTAAGACGGTATTGATTCACAAAAAATGTGTGTGACGAGATAAATAAATTGGGCGAAATACTTCAAAATACTTTATATAGCTCTGAAGAAGGTTCTGATCTGTTGTACTCCATATCTTATAAATAGGTTTTTCGAACAGGTATCTTATATTTATAGAATTGTAGCCCGAGAAAACAACATTCAGTAGCCTCTTTAGCCACTTTGCAGATATATATCATATACATATTGTTCAGAAGTTCTACAGCAGACTCTTGTAATCGTGGCAGGCTAGAAAAAACGTCGACGGGGGTTGGCACGTAATTTCAATTTAATTTTTTGTGTGGTCAAATAAAATGGGCAAGAAAACTACATGATTGAGCTTATTGCGCAATAACTATTGATGTCGTTGCGGGTAGTAAAAGTAAAAACTATTGTTACGAATTTGTAGTTGTTTTGTTCTCTCGTAGAAAATAGGTGCATTTATCCTTACTCTGCGGCACTACAATAAGTGTCATAGACCCCTAGTGTCTCTAGAATCTAGTGAGTCTCCCGCACAGGATTTCTTAAAAAAAAAACATTTATCTGAGAATGTTTATTCAGTTTTACATTTAAAGTGTCGTCGAAATATACACTGACTCAGTATTTGAAATGAATCTGAAATAAATTTTGTAACAAAAATCACCGCAGTTTTAATTAAATAGAACCCCCGTATAAACATAGCAATAATGATGATGATGAGTTGGTGATTTCTTTATAGCGCCATTTCGTAATGTAGTCACTCCAAAGGCGCTTGTGTATATGATGCCTGAAATTTGCATGCCTTCAGTGGATTTCAAAACTTCTCATGGTCCTTTAGCTCTCTCACATGATAAGGCAGGTGGTTCCAGGTCAGAGGACTAGCAACTGCAAATGCACGCTCTCCAAGTACTGTGTTAACTCGGCTCTTTAATACGTGACTTGGCTCCGGTTTCTGCCGTATCATAAATCATTAACAATAAAAGCATCACATCGTACACGGATGCGAAGTTCATGTTAATAGTTTTTATTATCTGCATTTTGCCTTTTGAATGGTTCGTGGCATGTTAGCTTTATTTCCCGTTCCGCCTCTCCAGGCATTGCGGGGATTCCCCTCGATAATAATGGCGTTCATATTTCCGCGCATCAGTGCACGTGCACCCGCACTAGAGCTCCGATATTTCCCCGCTCAGATACGACATTTATTATGCACCATCTTTATATGGAACAAAGCGGTCGCGAATTCTAGAACAATCCTGAAATTCTATTAGTTTTTAGTACCTTGTTCCCGGTTTTGACCTTATGTGTCATTCATAAACACACTTCAAATCAAATTATGTTGGTTAAGACCGTTTTATACTTGCAGCTTCTTTTCTATCTGCCAACGTTTCGCATTCACGAGGAGAAAGCATTTTCAAGGCTGGTAATCAAAGTGACGAGAGGATCTTCGCGTTTATACTTGTTTTAGATATATACATGTATATTTAATAAAAAAAACACAATAAATGTTATGGAAACACAGGCTTTGTATTTTTACTATTTTCTGGGAAGGAATTAGACTACCGTTTTTGATTTTTCACGATTTATTGTAATGAAAAGAATATCATTTTTGATATGAGAAGTCAACGTTTAGTGAACTGTATTTTGGAATGGTATTTCTTTCTCCCTGCGAATGTGGATGCGGATTTAGACCGCTTTGTTTCAGGTGAGGTGTACCTACCAAAGCAAATTTCGTGGTAGTTTTTTTTTTTTTTTTTTAAGAAAGCCTATGCGGGAGACTCCCTAGATTCGAGAGACTCTAAGGGTCTATGACACTCGTTATAGTGCCGCAGAGGTGTTGGTGATGTGGCAGTTGTCCATGTCCAGTTAAATATGAGCCTTAAATACCAAATTTTCTTTGCAGCTTAGATTAGAGATAACGCAAAAAATGTGGTATTTAGTTTGTACCTACCGTAAATAAAATTTTAGCACTGTAACATTATCAGAAACAAAAGTTCTGGGACTCAACAAATATAAATCTCCAAAACTTGGTAGTCAATGAAACGGAGCAACTACGATGCTTATCACATTTTCCCAGAAAAGCCCCCCACACTCTTGCGCGTGTTGATTCTGGCGTATGGAATTGTTTTCAGCTGCAAGAGACGTTCCAGGAGAAGGCGAAGCCTGAAAATAACCACTGAATAATAATACAGCCATAACAACACGTATAAATGTAGGAATATCAGCTGTATTCCCACCACCCATCGGGGGTTTATTGCATGCTCAAAATTTATACGCCTGAAAAATAATAGCTCCACAATAAACACTAGTTGCTCGGGTGTAAATCTGCGCTTTTGGGAGATTTTTATCATAAGAGTATACAATGTATGAAAATGAAGCTATAAAATCCGTGAACGTATCGCAATAATATGGTAAAGGTAATTTGGCAAGCTTTTAGACGAAGAATTGCTTTTGGTCAACTGATTTTATTCAAACCATTGTCACGTATCTAAATATATTTATACATGTGACGAGGAATGCGATTCACCAAACTATTTTGCCCGGCCAGAAAAATGTGGTAGCATTATGAATTATTTATTGGTAAATTATTTAATATTTTAATGAATTATTAATAAACAATTACCTCATGACATCTGTTGAACAAGGGTTATAATCTTTCAGTGATTTCTAAATCAGGGCTATAATCTTTCAGTAATTTCTGAGCCTCCTTTGCTTTGTGTAAGCACTTGGGAAAGTGTAGCTTCACGGGAGGGCCTTCTGCCACTCGCATCTCACATAACTTTTGCATGCGAGTCCTGTGACACATCCCCGGATGGGATGGATATACAGGGCGTGGGTCAGTGGTGGGGAGACTGACCCTGAGAGAAGGTTGTTGTTGAACCAGGGTCAAAGATACAGTATATATTACACGGTGCGGGCGGGGTTCGAACTTGCGATTATTTCAATTATGCAAATTCGAGTGCTGATGCTTTATCCCTTGACCATACCAGCGACACGTGTGTGGATACACGATGGGAAAACAAGTTTGTATTAAAATAAAAATATTTACATAGAAAAACATGAAAATAAACAGCGTTACGAGTTCAGAAAAACATGTTTTTCCTTTAAAAAAAAGAATAATTAAATACTGAAAGGTCAAAAAAAATAAACTTTTTAAATTAAAATGTAACCTTTGTCAAGAGAGATAGACGACAATGGTTCAAAAACCTTTCAATGGCGACCCAGAATGTCCAAGCGGGAAGTGGGGAGATTCCATCTGAGGTGGTTGGACAACATCAAGGGAACTGCATGTAGAGGATGGCTGGAAACAGCATTCGATAGACAAACATGGAGAAGATTGGAGGATTGGACTGAGAAAGGCTGAGAAAAAAAATAAAGATTCAAAGCTCTGCTATCATAAGGTAGCAGAGCTCCGAAGAAGTTGCGCACAGAAATAACGAAACGTAAGCAAAATCAAAAGAAGAAAAAAAAACTACGAACCACGGTGAAAACCCAAAAGAACTATATTATTTCATGTTATTATGTGACGAGGTTTTTGTTTACTTTTTCGGGTCATTTTTTGAATGAGGCTAAGAAAGCGGGCAAAATTGATATGGCCCGTTTATCGTGCTCTCTATTACGCAATAAAGAGAGTACAAAGCAAAATCCGCTGGGTGTTGTTTTATTCAAGAAATTTATATAAAGAATAAGTCGTATGTCGCACGCGGACCCAAAGTGGGTCAATCAGGCCTCAAAGGCACTTCCAGCACCCCGAGTATGACACATTGCGTAAATCTCACCTAGATTGCGTAAATCGAAAATGAATGGAATATACGAAGGCATTCCCAGTGGGTGATGAAGTTTTCAAACATTTTTCGATTTACGCGGTCGAGGGGAGTTTACGAAATGTTTTATACTTGGAGTACTGTAGGGACATAGAGCGAGGAGGGCACGACTGACGGCCGCTTCAACAAAAAGGGCAAATGCGTGTTTTGAAATCCAAAGAAGAGTATAAGGAATTTGTTTTGTATTTTGTCGAAATAATACTCTTTGATATTCTTAAAAAAAACTTCATACAAATAAAAAATGAAAGGATTGCAAGATAAGTCTTTTTACTATTGTGTGAGGGTTTTCCTCTGTCCTGCTGATTGACACAATTAATAATTAACAGCCACTTTAATATGTTTACTTTTATTTCTTTCACAATGTATACACAATTAACCACAGCACAATAATATTCTTTATTCTTAATTACACAGGCTTGTGGCTATCACGCCAGGCAAGCTTCCCCTCCTCTGTTTTCCTTTTCATTCAAATTCAAATCTCATGTTCCATTTTACCTAACAAACAAATCTATCTCGTTACAATACACCTCCTTCCTCTCATAAAAAAAAAAAACATTCCAAATTTTTTTTTTTTTTCTTTTACAATGAGTAAATAATGTATCATAATGCTCAGCCGGCGCCACATATTTTGTTTTATTTTAAGGATAAATTTCAAAAATATGAAAATAAAAAAAAACCTGTTTCTGATACATTATTCAGTCATTAATACCTTTTTTTAACAATACCAATTATTTTCATACTAAAATTAATATATATATTTTTTTTAACACAAATTTCATATTCAATATTATAAACAAATATTTGTTTTTTTTTTTTTTTAATACTTAATTCAATAATTCAAAATAATCAAATAACAATACATAATAAACATTCACCAGTTTATTAATCAATTCATTAAAATAACTTTTTTTTTTAAATACTTAATTCAACAATTCAAAATAATCAAATAACAATACATAATAAACATTCACCAGTTAATTAATCAATTCATTAAAATAACTTTTTTTTTTAAATACTTAATTCAACAATTCAAAATAATCAAATAACAATACATAATAAACATTCACCAGTTTATTAATCAATTCATTAAAATAACTTTTTTTTTTTTTAAACATGTATCACATCTTTCCCAATATTTAAATTTATTTCAAATTTATTTTTCATTAATAAATTTATCAGTCCATCAATTTTTTATCTCATGTTCCATTTTACCTAACAAACAAATCTATCTCGTTACAATTGTTAATGATTATTTTTGTTCACTTTTCTAATCTCACTCCCTTTTCAGGGAAGAGTTGCAAGAGTTGCAGTAATAACTTTCATTTGATATTTGAGTTTAAATGTCGTGAGGTCATAAGCAGCATGTGTAAGCGTTAACTAATGATTGTCTGCTTGTGATCATACATCTACTTTGAATCATTAATGTTAATTTATCTTTGCAGCTTAGATTATGGATTGTTCGATTTTGATTCGTTCCACTTTGATATAAGATACTCGTAGGTTATACTCTTATTTTATTTGGTTAAAAATATATTCGAAAGTGTTGGTATAAATGAGTCGTATAACTGCAAACGCCGTCATCTACAAATTTTAAGATTTTTGAGATAATTATTGAATTTGATTCTGCGTAGTGTAACAAATCATTTGCTGTGTGCAATGTGATGAAAACCTCACTTAATCCTTCGTAATTTTAATTGAAAAATTATGATTTCGTGCAAACGCCGTCATCTCCAACTGGTTCCAAATTGCGTTCAAAACACAAGTATATTTTTCTCAAAATCATCGCGTAAGGAGTTGACGGCGTTTGCATTTATACGACTCAAATTAACTCGAAATCTCTCTGTTCAACTCAACAACTTATGTATGAAATTTATATTTGTTACTTATTTACAAATTAAAATGGGTAAAGCACAGTTTTAATTTACTTATTTATTTATTTTTTGTCCTCGGAACATTTGCGCCTACTGAGGCATCTCATATATATTTTTCATTTCGGTGTGTCTTTCATCTAATATTTGTCATATTTTTGGATCTGTTTCACAAGGGGTTTAAAAGTCGCCATACCATCTTGCGTGGCGGGGATCTACCGCGTGTGTTCTACTGCCCATACTGCGTAGGCGATTTTTTATTAGGGGTCTTGGAACCCTCGGGGGGTCTGGCTGCGGAACCAGGCTGGGGGTCGGGCGTGCAATGCCTTGGTGCTCCACTGTAGAGGACGACCCTGCCTATTTCACAAGAGGGCAGGACGGTCAATATGAAAATATGGTTTATGAAGAAGGAAAAATAATATAATAAGGAAAATTGTCAAAAAAAAATGTAAGTGAGCAATATTTTGGATCTTGAACCTGTAAAACTAAATAGGTTCCATTTGCCGCATGTGATCCCTTCGGGGATATCACAGCAAGAAGTTACACTATATGTGTGGCTTAGTTGCGAGATGCAATCTATGACTCAATTTTCAATTGAAAGTAACCTTATTTAATCAATTACGCTAAATTCGCTGTGCACATATTGTGTTACGAGTGTAAGCGACCGCTCATATTGTTTACAGCTTTAATGTTCAGGTTCACTGTTACGAGTGATGTTTATAATAATTTCTCATGACGTCACATCACTCATTGGAAGCCCAAACATTGAAGCAGACGTTTATTTTGTAATTAATTTTCCCCACACTTCCTTACACTTCCTCACACTTCTTCGCACATTTTTTTACACTTTTCTACACTTTCTTACACAGTTCCACAATTTTCAACGCTTTTCTACAGTTTTTTGCTTTTTGACATACTCCTGCAAACCACACTTCCTCACACACTTTTCTTCACTTTCTCATATTTCCCTGAACTTCCTCACGTTTTCACGTTTTTATTTAAACCAAATCGGAAAATCAAGTTTGACTCCATCTGAAGAATTGAACCGTAATCCTTTGACTGTGATTGCAAACGGTCTACCAAATGAGCTATTGATCAGATTACACTTTTTTTTTCATGAGATATTCTTCAAACTTTCTAACGCGCGTTCACACTTCATATTTTTTTTTTCACAATTTGCCATTCTTTTCCAACCTTTCTGACACTTCCTCAAGCTTCCACATACTTTTTTCTACATTTTTTCTCTCTTCTAAGGACATTTTCACACCTTTCCACCTTTGCCCATATTTTTTCATACTTCTACATATTTTGACTCATAGCTAATTCCCGTTTTTTTATTTTTCCTACAATTTTCCACACTTCTTCATACTTCTTAACACTATATCACACTTCTACTCACATTTCTACACCTTTTCAATCTTCCTCACATTTAAAATGTTCGAGCACAAAAACAAAAAAAAACAAAAAAGTGAATTATAGCTCTGTTTTTATCCATTTGAATTTTTTAATAATTAAAAATGGACTTTCACTGTGTAAATAGATTAACACTAAAAAATATTACTCCTCACATTTTCCCACACTCCTCACACTTTTCCCAGACTTCCAGACGAATCTTTGCTAACATGATGGATCATCAACATATCCTTCAAAACATTCGCAATTAATTTTCTCTTTCAGGAGTTGTAATTACAACCCTTTCTCCGCGCGCCGGAAATTTCTTTATGCCATTTTAACGAGACAGTCCACTGAAATATACCATTTTTGCGGAAATCGATTTCCCCCCTCCCTCGCTTTTCCCCACAACTATCCCCACAACTCCGTGACAGCTCTTTATCTCCCCTCCTCTTTCTTCCCTTCTTTCTCTTTCTCACATCTTTTCTTCTTCTTCTTTTAGTGCCATAAAAAAAATCGAAAATCATGACTTAAACAAAAACTTAGTATTTAGTTACAAAATGTTCCTTGACTTATAGGTTGATATGAGGCTGACCACCCATACTGTAAAAAATGGTTCACTTTGCCAATGTCACCCCTGTTTCAGGGAAGGACGGCAAGAGTTGCAGGGCTTATGTTCATTTGAGATTGGGTTTTTATATTGTAGGTCCACATGCGGCATGTGTTAGCGCGAAATTATACATGTCTGCTATATATTCGATTTTAATAAATTTATTTTATCCTGGAATCAAAGGAAATTCCTGGAGAGATATGCAAATCCCTTCATTAAGGTGAAATAAATTAAAGTTTGTTCAATACAACAGATGGCGATCTCATAACTAGAAATGTTCATCTTTCTTTTGATCCTATTTTTTTGCTTGCGTATAAATATTCCGTTTTTAATAATTTTTAATTAGAATTACGGTAGTTGTACGTTTTGTAATCTATAATCTAAGTTGCAAAGTTTCATTAACATTTTTAATTCATATTTAATGCATGGCCACAAAAGACACGTGTAAGTTTGCGCTTGCACAAGCTGCATTATTACTTACAAAATAAAAACCCAAACGTCTATAATAATAATCTATAATCTAAGTTGCAAGGATATATTCATTTAAAGCTCTCAGATGTATGCCCACAAACAAACACGTGTAGTTCGCGCTTACAAATGCTGAATGTCTAGTTACAAATAAAATCCAAACCTCAAATGAACATAAGCCTTACAACTTTTGCCGACCTTCCCTGACACAGGGGTGACATTGGCAAAGTGAACCATTTTTTTCAGTATGTGTGGTCAGCCTCATACCAACCTCAAGGAATATAATAAGGAAACGTCAAATGAAAAAAAGCAATGCTCTTCCCGACCTTCCCTGAAATAGGGGTGAAGCTGGCAAAAGTGGAGCAAAGTTTTACAATATGGGTGGTAAGCCTCATACTAACCTATAAGTGAAGGAATGTGTATTATCTGCTTGCAGATATTTTTATATTACTTGAGTTGATAAAATATTTTTGCTATTTAGATTTTATATGAAACCTGTTTTTCCCATGAGAAAATCTCGAAAAAATGAAGCTTCAGTATAGGTATGTATATATTTTTAGATGAAATATATTTTTGTGGAAGTTGAGTTTTCACCGTCAAAGTATTTTGCCGAAGTCTTTTCATCATTCTATTGTTGTTTTGACGAGGCAATTTCTCTCCAGGATGTTTGCAACTTTCTTGCTGCTGTATTGTTATTTTTTTACAGAAGGGAATAACGTAAAATTTGTTCTGAGTTTGGCACATCCTCATTCATAGAAAAATACATATCCATAGACACGTTTAAGTCTTAACTAAAAAAAGTTTTGAAATTTGATTCCTCGACAGATAAATTGGTATGAGGCTGACAATCTATAGGTATTGTTAAAATTGGTCCACTTGAACCAATGTCACCCTTGTTTTATGAAATATCAGCAGGTTGTGTGTTCATTTGAGATTCGCTTAAAATTTATTTTGTATACGCCATGTGTCTGATCATGGAGTGTGGTCTAAAAATGGTTCGGATTTAGGAAATGAGAAAGGATGGCAGGGCAGAGAGGAATCCTGGGTAAAGGTGAAAAGATTACAACTCGCAGAAATCAAACACGTCGTATTTAACACATGTTGACAGTAGAACTTGCACTCAATGCCGAGAGCTCGGGTTCGAATCTCGCTGAGGGTGTCAGACCTGATTTCCCGTGTCGGTGTTTATTTCAAGCCTACGATAAAATACCGCGAAGGTTTACTCAGCCTTAACAAATGCCTACCAGCCCTCTCGGTTGCTGGGAAAGCCTCTACTTCAATTAAAGTAGTTGGCGTAAGGCTGGCCCATTTAACTGTAAAAGTAAATAGGTTCACTCGTCACACGCCTTCTCTTCGTTAGAACGCGGCAAGAAGTTATACATGTAGTTTAGTTGCGTTGCGTTTTATGTGTACGCGCAAAAGCACACGTGTCTATTGTGGGTTTGCACTTAATATGAATCTTAAATGGCAATCTTTCTTACATTAAATATTATACAAGGCTTAAAAAATAAATGCCACAATAATAATTGTTTCATTTTTTATTTCTTTGCTAAAAATTTTGAATATGATTTAATAATAACAAAATATTATGAGGTTTTTTTTTACGTTTGACGGGGATGGGAATTTGCCCCTAGCGGAAAATGAACCGGACGGTTGGGGAACAAAATTTGTCGTTAAAAAACTTTGTGCGCGGTTTCGGTTGCATTCACCGAGGGAAGGATTTGTCGCCTTGGGGGAAGGCTTGATGACTTTCCTAAGTAAGATGGTAAAAGTTTATTTTCTCTGAGAAAAGATTGCGCTTAATGTGGATGAAAGATATTCCAAATCTTCCTGACCCAATTTTATGGAAAATAAATTTAATGGAATAAGAAAGTTTTATTTGAGATCCATTCAATTCTATAATCTATAATCTAAGTTGCAAGGATATATTCATTCAAAGCTCTCAGATGTATGCCCACAAACAAACACGTGTAGTTCGCGCTTACAAATGCTGATTGTGTACTTACAAATAAAATCCAAACCTCAAATGAACATAAGCCCTGCAACTCTTGCCGACATTCCCTGAAACAGGGGTGACATTGGCAAAGTGAACCATTTTTTACAGTATGGGTGGTCAGCCTCATACCAACCTATAAGTCAAGGAATACGAGTAATAAATAACATTTAAGTATATAAAAAAAAAAACAACAACAAAACCTTAAAAATAAATCTATACAAAAAATTCTTATGCAAAAAATGTAGCAAACTTAAACAAAATCATATATGCAAAAGAAAAAATCTATTGAAATGTCCAAAATATTTGTCTAAAAAATCCTTACGCTGTATGTCATAATAAAAATATATTTTAGTTGTGGTTATTTAAAAGATACCGCCGTTTTTTAGAGTCTAAATACAAAAAAAACATTACTCAGCTGCTTTCATAAAGCAAATGCCTACCGCGTTTTCTCTTAAGAGATTCCACGTAGCGAGTGGAACTTATTTATTTTAATAGGCAAGGAGAGAAACCTTACGCCATTTACTTTGCTTACGAAGGGAATAAGTTCTCGTTTCACGTTAAGGCTGAGAAAACCTTGTTGGTATTATGATTTGTGCTTGAAATAAATACGTAAGGTCATTTTTGAAATACTTGGAGGGAATTCAACCCTAGCTTTCTAGCTTTAAACGCAAGAGTTCTAGCAATTGATCTAGATAACCGGATTAGAACTAACAGAAAGTCAGTAGTATGGTCGAGCGGATAGGGCGTCGGCACTTAGGAAATAGCTTTATTGAAACAACCGCTCGTTCGAATCCCGTCTTTTCTTATCGACGATAACTATGAAATTGGTTCAACAGATTTTATGAGGCAATTATTAACATATAGTTTATTAATATATAAAATAATAAATTAGTAATCGATGATGTGAAAACCTTTTTCTAGCAAGGAAAAAGTATTCCTCTTCACGAATCTATAGAACAAAAAGATCTAAAAACTAATTAAAAAAGCTCGCAGAAGAGATTTTTGAAATGAAACAACTCTGTACCTTTTGAGAGATAATTAATCATCACCATCTAGCAATCATTATTATTTCATTTCGCAACTTCATCCCAGAATGCAATGTGCATAATCTCACCAATTAACACTGCAAATATTAAAATTGAATCATATTCCCCTAGGAGGGGGGTGCATAGCCTCTCTACATTATTTTGCGCCGTTAATAAAGTTGGTTTAATGTAATAGGTTTCTGCCTCCATCCCCGGCGGACCAAGATAACATCAGCCGAGGCATAAATCAATTCCGAAAGCAATTTAGACCCGAGTTTAAACCGTCTTCTTTTGTTTCTTTCTCACATTCTGGCGTCCCCCTCTCTTTCTTTCTTTCTTTCTTTCTTTCTTTATTTCTTCTTCATCATCATTAATCAGGATATCTCGCCCACATCTACTGTGGTAATTATTACAATATGATTAAAAATTAATGAAATTTTTGACTCCCAAACTTTTGGGACCGGTATTTTCAACGTTAGCTTATGTGACTTTTAATTAAAAAATAACTAGACATACGATTTACATTACTGCGTCCCTTTCATTCAGTATAAAGTCTCATCTAAGAAAATTCCGAGACAATTTTTTTATGTTCCGAATCGTTGTGACGGGCCGTTGTTTTTGACTTCACGCGAAAGTTTTCCGTCATTTTAAATAATATAAAGCTTTTTACCAGACCCTTAGAGTCTCTCGAATCTAGGGAGTCTCCCGCATAGGCTTTCTTAAAAAAAATCATGTGATGTGGCCTCTTCTATCACACACCTACATAAAAGACAGATGCATGAAGAATTTGAGCATGAATAACTTAAGGTTCAATCAACAAGTTGATTTTCTTTAAAAAAAACATTTTTTCGTTTTTGAAACAATATACCTAAAACTGTTTTAGTTTTACAATTTTACTTCGTTATTCATATTTAACTGTAGTCTACGATTTTTCGTAGAGCCGAACCATTATCGTAGTATAAATAAATAACCGTTTTTTGTTTAAAAAAAAAACCTCTTGTTAACTCTTTATTTATCCAAAACATCAGGAAAAATGAACATTATGTACGTTTTTTCTTGGACATTTTTTTAAGCAATTTTCAATTCAGAAAAGTTTTAACAATTATTAGTTTCCCACAAAATACTCATAATTAATTAATGACCACAAGCAAACACGTGTAAGTTCACGTTTACACATGCTGCATGCGTACAAACAAAATTAAATCCACATCTACAATGGACATACACCCTGCTACGCTTGTCGCCTTTTTACAGTATAGGTGGTCAGCCGCATACCTCTGCATCGTAAATATTATCGCATTGGTGAAATAACTTATTTTAAATACCATTTATTCATTATTGAATGCAGCATCAAATAATAATAACAGCGCGCTTAAACCATCCCACGTACGAATGATATTTTTGATAACAGACGTGCGGTTCTTTTGAAATGACAAACAATGACGGCACACACACACACACACACATAAACACACACACACACACACACACACACACAATGCCCTTTTATACGGAATAGAGCGCCTCTCCCACAACCACTATAAATTAAATTTGCCAATCGCGCGCGTCCGATTGAATCCGCCATGTTGTTCATTGTTGATAATGCTAAATCAAGTTTGTATTTGGGATTAATTGGAGAGAAGTGGATGATATGTTGTGCGTATAGAGAACCGCAGTACATTGCTTTGTTAGGGCTCAAGCAGTACCTCCTATCAACTAAAAAGGCCTTCTCACTCCAGGGTATGACGTCACTTAAGGAGGCAAGATTGAATCTTGTTAAAAAATTCTACAAGTAGAGAACCGCAGGACATTCATGTGAAGCTTGCTTTATTTTGTTTGTAGACATGCAGCATGTGTATTCGTAAAATTACATGTGCCTGATTGTGGGCATGCAATAAATAAGAGCCTTAATTGTCAATTTATCCTTGTATCTTAGATTATATATAAACTTGAGATTATGATGAGAGGGTATATATATATTTGAAAAAAAACACAGAGTTTTATTTTCACAAATTGCTTAAAATTTTTCATAAAAATGAAATTTCGTTGTGCAAATACACAAACTCTTGATTCCTTGAGTTGTAGGTAAGTATGAGGCTAACCACCCATACTATAAAAAATGGTTCACTTTTCCAATGTCACCCCTGTTTCGGGGAAGGTCGGCAAAAGTTGCATTGTTGCAAAGGTTGCAGATTTTAATTTGGAAGTACACATGCAGCATTATTTTGTAAGCGCAAGCTAACATGTGTATGTTTGTTGGCGTGCATTTCATATGTTTTTTAAAATCTTTTTTTGCAAGTTAGATTATTAATTGTAGATAGAGAACTCGCCTACTTGTTGAACCTTCATACATCATATTCCAAAAAGCCTTTGTTTTTAGAAGGCACCGCTTTGTGGCGGAACATCGTAGATATCCGATGTGCTTCCGCGATGGGTAAAATTTATAGACGGAAAATAATATGTTTGTTATGTGTGATAACATCCCTGACATATTTGGCGTTAAATTTTAATTGAAACAATCGATTGTTTTATCGCAATGATGATTATTTTATTTAAAATTTATCATTGCGATGTTTTCTGTGATTTATTTACCTTCTAATTGGGTGAAGCCATTCACTCATGTATTGTTTTCGAAATTAACATTCTGTTAACAAAATAATTAATGTTCATTGTATCAACTTTGACAATCAATATAGGGTAATGTAGTAAATTTTGCTGGTTTCAGATTCCTGTTTTTCCGTTTTTAGTTTATGTTCTATTCTTCCTTGTATTTTAGAGAAAATGAAAGAGCCTAGAGCCCCCAAAGTACTTGTTTATTGATAATAAAAGGTACCACTGAATAAGTGACACATCAAGCTAACATGGGTTTCTCAGATAAATGCACATTTTCCCCCGTTTTCTACATTAGAAAACACTACAGAAGTGTGAAAACCCTGTAGTTTAGAATAACTCATATTTTTTTCATTCAGTGAAAAGCTCAGGTGGTAGAGTGTTTGCGTTCCATGTCAGAGGGATAGGGTTTGACCCCCACCAAGGATGTAAGAAATAATTTCCAATATCAATGTTCAGTTCAAACCCAAAATAAAATATCGACAAGGTTTATTCAGCCTTCACAAGAAATAATAACACGCCCTCTAATGATCTGGTTAATTCCAACTTCAAGTAAAGGGGTTGGAGTAAGACCAACCCCCTTACCTGTAAATAAAATAGATTTCACCACATGCAACCCTTTTGGGACTTACTTTTGGGTTACTTATATATTATATTTTTTAAATAATATATTATGGGTTCTCTTAGAAATCGAACCTACCATCTTACGAATCGGTTTTTACTTAATTTTCTCGATATTTTTTGTAGCGAAAAGCAGAAATGTCATGTATTTAAATAGAGCAATAACAGCAAAATAAAAAAAAGCATACACAAAATATACATTAGTGAGTTATATGCTTCCAGATAAAGGTTAAAGGGAAGCCGACTCGAAATCAATTTCCTAGAAGGCCATAAAAATATGTTTTACATTCTGCTTGTTGGGTGTAGAAGCAGCTGATACAGACGAGGATATCTGGTAAGTAGTGGGTGGTTAGTGATATATACTAAGAAGTAAGCGTTTTTTTCCGTAGGAAAAAAAAAATACATACGTCTCTTGACCGGGCCAGACGTTCATAGACATTCATTAATTAAAAACACTTTAACTGTCAACTGCTCACATTGGTGTACTTTGGTATACTAAGATAATTCCCTGTTGATGGAGAATTTTTGGGTTTTTGTTGTTGTGCATCTTCGAAATAAAATTTTGAAAATTCTGATTTACATAAGCAACAGCTGAAATGCGCAGTGTTTTTCCACAGAAAACAATAAAATAAATTCAGTAAGCAGCTCACATGACGCTCTCATCTCCGACATGCATTTTGGAGTAGGTACTCAATCCTTTACCGTGCGTGATATTTATTGCATTTTAATGCAGAATCAAACTGCATGCTTCTTCAAAATTTTGCTATGATAAGAAACATTTTTTTTTATCAACCAAAGCATCTGCAGAGTTGTCTCCATTTCTTTCTATCCTAACATATATCTTTCATTTCCTCTCACATCCATCACCTTTCATTTTTCATCTTTTCACTTCGCTGTCCATCGCACAAGATCCCGGTTTGAACGTCATCCGAGGATAGTTCACTGTCAACTGCAATGAAATATGGGACGCGCCTGACAGAAGTAAATTTGAAAGTTTTTCGCGTGTGTTTTTTTTTGCACACGAGAGTGGAAGGTCGCATACATGCAGCGTGCGGAAAGCTAGCGTAGCAATTTCCTCCGAGAAAAGTGCATTTTCATTTTTTTTAAATCGTCCTCTCTACACCAGAGCACAAAACATAACGCTTAAACTCAAGCATAGTATTTTAAAAAAAAATACGAAAAATAAAACGGCACGCCTATTGAGGGTTAAAGTTTCAATTAAATTTTGGTGAAACTTTCAAGTTGAGTTATCGTAGAGGTCCTGATATAGAGTGAACTCTTGGTGTGAAAACGTGGATTGTGGTAATCAGAATAGATGGATGTTTTGAAAGATCTTATTTCACACATCTCTTTACTAAAGTAGGTCTATTTTAAATATGTGCACAAAATAAAGCTCGATTTTAGTTATCAGATTGTTTTTTTTTAATGAAATTTTGGTCCGGTCGATAGTCAGCTGGTAGAATGCTTGCATTCTATGCTTTCAGCAAGGTTTGGTACTCAAAAGCGGTCAGAAATGATTTTACGTTTTAGCGTTGATTTATAGCGCCAAATTAAAATACCGGCAAGGTTTATACAGCCTTCAGAAAAAATGAGAAACAGTTTTCTCGGCAGAAATCCTCACTACAAGTAAAGTGGTCGGTGTAAGGTTAGCCTCATTAGCTTGTTGTTTTGCCATGTGATACTGTCATTGTGATTTTCTGTCATGTTTCGTTCTGTCATGAGTCTTTCTGTCATGAGTGGTTCTGTCATGAGTGGTTCTGTCATGTGATGTTTTGTTACAGTGCTGTTTAATATTGCCACCGTCATGACGCGTCATGGGGACCTGACAGGGCACTCCCAGAAAAAGAAGCCTCCATCTAATGATTGCAGCACTAACTTTCCAAAAACTACCATTGCTAAGATATACAAGAGTAGATAAGGGAATAATGTTTTTTCTCACTAATATCGAGTACACTTCTTGTTTGTATCGCTTTATCTCCCATCACTTGTTCTCCTCCGTCAGTTCGACACGTTCCCGGGATTTTTCCAATCCCAGTCAGTCAGTTAGTCAGCAAGTCAGCGCGCGGCACGTGTCTTTGTTATCTTGTACAAAGCGACGAGTAAAATATAACACGTGTGACAACAAATGTTACCGCAGACATCGAGAAAACCATCCTCATATTATATACTGTGATTTATCACAAAAAATAAAACTAAAAATTTATCCGTTTTGTATCACATGACGTCGATAATTTCTTTCATGGAAAAAAATCCTTAGGTGACAAAATTGAGAAAGCCCACGACCAGGTTGTTTTTTTTTAAATTATTGTTGCTAAGAACCGTAGTCACAAAGGAGTGTGACGTTTACCCGCCGAGAAAAAACAAATTTAAAATCCAATGACTGTATAAGCGTAACAAAATATAAACTGTAAAAATGGTTCACTTTGTAAATGTCACCCCTGCTTTAGGGAAGGTCGGCAAGACCAGGGATAGTGTTCATTTGTGACTGGGTTTTTAAGTTGAAAGTTCATGTGCAACATGCTAAAACACATACTTACACGAGTTTGCTTGTGGGCGTGCATTCACTATTCATTTAAAATGTTAAGTTAAATTGGTAACTTATGGATACGCATATAAGTTATTCATTAAATGTATAATTCTGGGAAGGTTTTATCTCTTCATCTACAACTACTTAGTAAAAGTTAAAGGGTTCGTGTATTGGCATAGTGAAGATTAATTTTTAAATTATATTGTACAAATAAAATGCTAAGTTTTTCTTCACGATTTGATTTTATATCCTCGAATGCTTTGATGTTATCTCCTCATTATTCTGATTATGTTGTCCACTTGATAATGATGTGATAGCATCGAAAGCGCTCGAGGAAATAACTCAGCTTGTGTAGAAAAAAATGTGTTTTTAGTTTCACGATTACTGTTGTTTTTGTTTATAATAAGTATGTATTCATACAAATTGACAGTAGAAAATGTATGATTTTATAACTGAAATGATTGAAATACAGTACGCACATTTCTATGAAGGTTTTGCCACATTTTGACTGTTTTCTCTCGCATAACAGTAACGTCTACATAATATTAGGGAAAGCAAATTCTCAGTTTCCTCCCCCGCAAGCTTTCCCTACCACCCCCCTCCTCTCTCAGAATCGCTTCATACATTATGGAGACCAAAGACTTGGAACTTGTTCGCCTTTGAGAGGCGATGGCCGACCAAGATAAAGCTAAGGAAGCAAACTATTGAGTACAGACTTAATCCAAGGATTCCATACAATATTATCAGATCCAGATAATGTATGTACATATTCATAATCAATAGTCTTTGATGTATTAACATTTAAGATTAATATTTAAGTCAGTAACTCGGATCTGCTCCAGAAATCCAAAACTGAGAGATTATAACTGCTGATCAAAGTTCAAAAGCCAGCTGCTATCAAAGTTAGAGAGGTGTCGTACTTGTGGCATGTGCTTAGAGAACAAAAGTAACGAATGTTGCATTTGATCATTGAAGGATAGGTCGAGGGGAAACGAGGTGTTAGCAAAAAGCAGATGTCATGACTCCATCATATATTTCGAGACGCGAGAGGTAGGGAGACATTATCGTAGGTGATAGTCGATGTCGAGGAGACCTGACACGGAACTAGAAGATGAAAAAGATGTAACGTATGCCCACAAGTAGAAACTTGTGCTAATACATCTACCCCTTAGTGCTTGTTTGTCTTATGCCCATCTGAGGTAATTTCACATGAACAATGTTTGTATGTTTATTGAATCAGTGCGTCTTTAATTTAAATTAAAAGCAAGTTGATTTTAAAAATATTTTTTAAAATCAATTTGCTTATTTCAGTGTTAATGCACCAACCATCCAAAATATTAAAAATATCACATAATCGTTTTAACGTTTTTTTTAAGCTTAGTTTGTGTAGAATGTGATTCTTAAGACAATTTCATTGAAAGGTCATATTTGAATCAAATGGTAGATAAGCCAAACAAGCACTGGGGGTTGACATTTCATATGAACACAAGCCCTGGAACTCTTGCTGTCTTTCTCTGAAACGGGGGTGACATTGACGAAGTGAATCAATTTGTATAGTTTCGGTGGTAAGCGGTGGTCAGTTATAACATCGTTTTCATGGTTCAAAGTTTCAAATAAACTAGGTAATATCTAAAAATTGTTGAATCTGATCTATTTAAAAAAACGAGTTTTTCTTTGTCGAACACCGTTTATTTTCACTATTTTTCATACAAAAAATCACAAACGTTTTCGGTTCATTTAACTATACTATTTCCTATACATTTAACTCACTTACCAAAAACGAACTAGATTGCCGACTTAGGTTCTTAACGACTTATTATATAAGATTTAACGTTTAAACTCAAACAAAGCGTTTCAACAAAATATGTATTGAAACTTAGTCACCAACTAGAGGTACTGCTTTAGTTAAGATACTTTTTTGGTAAAACGCTATGGTTGAGTTTAAAGGTAAAGTTTTATACTAGTTGCAGTGTTAGAAACAAAGTTAAGCACACACCTGTGAGACGCGTTAAGGGGAGTAGATAATATTTTGTCTATAGGTAAACTTATCTATACCAACAAGTTTAAATCTATACCAACAAGTTTATAGATAAGTTTATACCGCAAGTATCTAATCTGTTTCATGAGAAACCTTAGAGTTGATCTAAAGATGTGAAGAGATTACAGCTATAATAACATTTTAATGCAACCTCACAGGTAGACGCGAGTAAGTTTACGCTTAAATACGCTGCATGAGTACCTATAAAATAAACCAAACTTAACATTAACATACACCTTGCAGCTCCTGCCGCCTTTTTTCTGACAGCGGGGTGGCATTATCAAAAGTGAAACAAGTTTTTACAGAAAAAGGGGTCAGCTTCATAGCAACCTTTCAGTCAAGAAGCTATAAAACGAAGCTACACTAATAGTGTAATTTCTTGCTTGCGTTATCCGTGAAGGGTTCGCATGTGGCGATTTGGGACCTTTTTTATTTTTACGGGTAAGGAGGCCAGCCTCACGCCTACCTCTTCAGCTGAAGTGAGGGTTTTTTATTTCTTGTGAATGCCAAAATTTTTGGCTTGTGACCATCACGGAATTGGGAAATCATTTCTGACATCGTTGGTGGAGATGGAACCCTTGCTCTCAGTATAAAATGCAAGCATTCTACCAACTGAGCCATCGACTGGACTTTTACGAGCTTGGTCGCTGCTACAAATTGCCAACTCTTAAGCAAGACCCAGTTGCTGTGAAGCTAGTTTGATCGGATTGGTACAATTGTGAAAAAAAGGGATATATTTTTTTTTTTTTTTTTTTTTTTTTAAATAGATTTGTGGAAAGGAATGAAATCCACCAACCTATTTTGACTGGCCAGTTGTCTTCATGCAAAAGCAGAAGCTTGTGTGCATGCAACGGCATCTGTTGAACCAGGGTCGAAGTTATCGTCGCGGTATTCGAACCAGCGTTATCCGGTTCCAAATAACCTGTCTTGATCCCCGCGGTTATTACACCGACGTACATATATATATACAGAGTAAACGTTAATTAAGGCAATGTAAGAAAAAGGTAATGGATTTGTATGAACTGAAAGAAGTATGCAAGGATATGATGAAGATGAAGACAAACCTGCAGTAGCTTAAGTATCCCTAGCAAATGTCGATAAAGTAACAGTTACACTTACAGTGTTGCAATAGGCGTTCTTTGAACCCCTTGCAAATCTTCCCCTTTGGAGCATTTGTGTGGGAGCATAAAAAAGAGAAGAATTTATTTAGAAGATAAAAACTAATGATAAAAGGCGTTCTTCATATCCATTAGCGGCCAGTGGTACAACTGGAGCGGTGTTGCCACCACGAGAATAAAAACCAAGTAATTACCTAGTGCGGAATTATACGTGGTGCCAACACCCAAATAAATATATTTCAAGCGTAAGGAAACAAAAGGAGCTAAATGAACAATATTTTTCATTACTATTATTATTTTAAATTCAATATTAAAAGTCACGAAGCCCCGATTACAAGCCGCAGCATCCAAGGTCAAAATATTATGCCCATCACCGATCTTCGATATAATATGTGTGACCAAAAGAAGAGAAATAATGACATTAACGTAACTCGGTGTGGCATACATGAGAGTTACAAGGCTTATGTTCATTGGAGACTTGAAGTTTGGTTTTTGTAAGTACACATGCCGCATGTCAACTTACAACATAAAAACCCAACCTCAAATGTACATAAGCTGTGGAACTCTTTCCAACCTTCCCTAAAATAGATATTATGTCATTCGCAAAATGGATCATTTTTTCAGTGTGAGTAGTCAGCCTCATACCAGCCTATAGTCAAGGAGTAAAAAACAATATTGAAAATTATTTTAGGAAGTCGGTAAATATGACATAGACCAAAATATTATGACGTCACTCAGCCGGCTTGGTAGTGAGGATTTAAGTTATATTTGTGACTAGAGCTCTTGGCAATCAGTCACAACTCACAATGGATGTTTGCTTGCTTATAAAAAATGAAATTTCAGACTTCGTTATAACTCTATTGTCATGCCACCGCTTAAAAAAAATAAAGCTTTGAATGAGCGCCAACGTGGTAAGAGTTGGGAAGGGGGGAGGGGGGCAGACTCATAAAGGATCCTTGAGGGGAAAATATACCGTGGAACAAAAATCATTGTCTTCTATTCCATACCATCATCCTCACCAATTCTTCCAATAATGGACTCGAGACAAATTCTGCCTACAAAAAAATAGAACGTCAGACGGCCTGGTTTCTAGGGAACTAGGACACAATAATATTGTTATTGGTTGCTAAGGTCCCTAGTCATATAGAGCTCTGTTGTCATCCCCTTCAATTCTCTTAAGAACAGGATACACAGCTATAAACATTTAGACTCAAAATAAATTTACAATATTTTGAGATTTAAAACATCCCTTTGTCATTGTCCCACATTTGTTTCTTGATTCCTTCATCCCTTGTTTCGTATACAAACCCTGCACCTCGAGCGTAACGCATTGCGTAAACTCACCTAGATTGAAAAAATGCATGCAAACTAAATCACTCTCTATGAGTGCCGTCGTATATTCGATACATTTTAGATTTACGCAATCGATGTGAGATTCACGTAATGTTTTGTACTAGGGGTGCAGCGTGGGGTAGGTAAACCTTCTTCCCTTACAAGCAAGCGGAGCCATAAAAATGAAATAGTGTTTTTCCCGCGTGTTTCGCGAGTCTTCCACCGCACTTGTAAACGTTAAATTTCGCTAATTTTCTCTGCTAAGAAATTGCGCCCTACATCTGAGGGTGTCGGAACTTTGCCTGATCTCGAAGAAAAGCCTTCAAACTTGTTAATTATCGTTTATTTTTAACTGACTTCGTTTTCAGTTAATTTGTTAAGTGAAATTTTTCATCTTTTAAGATATAAGTAACAAAATTGCTTTGATAAAATATTATTTAATCTTTCAACTTTATTAAAAAAAAGATATCAGGTTGGTTTGTTTGGTGGCTGCTGTTTTGGTGTGAATCCCACCTCAGATCCGACTGTGGGTTTGGTATTCGCTTATCAGCGATAATTTTTCAAGCAAGTCCCAATTGGATGAACCTTTGCGCCTTATTTTTGATGGATATAGATATATTTTTAAATCCAGAAAAAAGTAACACTTGAAAATTGAATAATGTTTTGTTAATCGAACCCATTCTATAATCTATAATAATCTATAATCTATAAGCTTTTCGATTACGAGTCAGTAGCGTTAAAGCTAGACTGCGATTGGTCGAAGAATAAATATTTTATTTTACAGATTTAAAGAACGAGACCCACGAAAAATATTTTGTTAAATAAAATTAAATTTTAGTTTTACTTATAAGATTTAAGCTGTTTTTTATTTTTATTTTATTTCTTACACTTAAATTTAAAAAAAAAAAACAAAGTTGCAACACAATAATTGTATTAAGTATCTTAAACCTTAAAATAAAATCAGGTATAATTCAAAAACAGTTTTTATAATACTTTAGCCGTTTTCTTTAAATAAGTAATCAGAATGTGAACAATTTTGTTATGCATACTAAAAAAAGCAGCAAATTTGCCTAAGGACGAAAGCAAATTTGCTCAGACCGGGTAAATTTGCCTTCAGCGTTCTTCTCCTAGGAAATGTGTTAATGATAATTCTCGACACGGTGGAACGAGTTGGCCCAAATAAAGGGTGCACAATTCATGCTAAAGTGTGAGCAGGTATATATAAAGCGTAGGCAAGAATACATAAAGTGTAGGCAGGGATACCTAAAGTGTAAGTACTGACGCTTAGGCAGGGTTCCATAAAGAAGGGGCCTTTGTTTGTGTCTTCTCAGGAAGTGGCTCAGCAAACAAAACCAGCGAAGGGATGAACAATTTAGTACAGAGGGTTGGGAAATTTGTGAATGAAGTAGTTGCATGATAATGTATATTTTTTGTAGATTAACAATTAGAAATTATGAAACCATAATTGTATCTACTAGGGGTGGCTAGAGCTTTTATAGAATAAGTTGTACATTTACATTTTCTTACTTTTTACGTATTTTGCTTATCGTCATCGTTCCTTGACTTATAGGTTAATATATGGCTGACCACCTATAATGTAAAAAAAAAACTTTGCCAATGTCAATCACGCATTCCGGGCTCCTATTGTCCTTTTGCTGAATGTCACCCAGCAAATGCAGTCTGCTTACTTTTATTGACCGGACACATGAAAGTATTGTATACAAGTTTTTGTAAAACACAAAACAATATAAAATATTGTTTTGAAATTATCAGTCTATAATAATAATTACAATAATAATCTTAATTCCAGCCTAGTCACGCGAAGGCTGCAATACGTGAACAGCCATATGGAATTAAAAGTTTAAATGTTATATGTGTCTACTGTGTACTTTGACCCTTTGAAATTTAATTCTGAAAATACCCAAACTAATCCTCGACTCAAATGCACTAATTTGTCCATACCAGTAAATAATTACACCCAGCACCTTTAACTATTTACTTCGCTAATTTGAAGTAAAGCCCAGAGATTTGACTCGCTGAAGTGTATGAGGAAAAACACAAGCAAACTGAGCGTAGACCTTAATTTCATGTCCCATTTTGTAGAGCCCTAACTTATGCATGTGTAGAGAAAATTAACAGGCTTATTCAGAGTCCCACCTACACACTTTCACTGTTATTCTTACGCAGCTAATACATGGTTCATCTGCCGCCTAAAGTGAATCCTGCCCTACAATGAAAAAGGTTTTTTTTTGTGAATAAGAGTGCTGGTGCTCAATGTTTTTTGTACTTTCCATGGTATGATTTATTTAAGTAAATTTTACTGAGATAAAAAAAAAAAACTTTTGGAGAATGGTGTTTCTTCTGCATATCACCGTCAGCATAATAGAGCGAAGAATCATAAGCATCTAATAGAAAAATCCGTAGAATATTGAGCACTTGATACCATAAAGTGATGAATCATGAGCATATTATTCAATAGAAAGAGGAACCATGAGCATTCAATACTATAGAACGATGAATCATGAGCATCTTATTTAATAGAAAGAGGAACAATGAGCATTAAATACAATAGAACGATGATTCATGAGCACCTTTTACAATAAAACGATGAATTATGAGCATCTTATTCAATATATAATTAGAGAACCATGAGAACCATCCCTCAAAAAATGTTAGATTGGCGGTGCACGGTGGTATACTAGTGCCAACCTTGATGTATGGAAGTGAAGCCTGGACGGTGAGTGAAAGGGAAATTAGTAAAGTCCATACAGTAGAAATGGACTATCTAAGAAGTATGATTGGGAAAAAACGAAGTGACAGGGTGAGGAATGATTTTGTAAGAGAAGAATGTGGTGTAAGGGAAAGTGTGAAAGTGAAGATTAAAAGAAGTATGTTAAGATGGTTCGGGCATTTGGAGAGAATGAGTGATGAAAGATTGACGAAGAAAGTATATGTTGCTAGAATAGATGGATGTCGTGGTAGAGGAAGACCGAGAAAAGTATGGAAGGATCAAATCTCTGAAATAGCGAATGAATGGGATATCCAGAGTCATAATAAAAGGAGGACTTGTATGAAAAAGGTTATGACTCTGGATGAAATGAAAGAAGTATGCAAGGACAGGAAGAAGTGGCGGCTAATCTGCAATGTTGATTTCTAATGTTGGTGTATTCATTTGCTACATTTTTTGCATAGGAAATTTTTGACTTTTTTTGTATAGATTTCTTTGTAAGGTTTTGTTCTTTTTTATATTTAAATGTAATTTATTATTCATATTCCTTGACTTAAAGGTTGGTATGAGGCTGACAACCCACACTGTAAAAAATGGTTCACTTTGCCAATGTCACCCCTGTTTCAGGGAAGGTCGGCAAAAGTTGTGGGGCTTATGTTCATTTGAGGTTTGGATTTTATTTGTAAGTACACAATCAGCATTTGTAAGCGCGAACTACACGTGTTTGTTTGTGGGCATACATCTGAGAGCTTTGAATGAATATATCCTTGCAACTTAGATTATAGATTAGATTAGATAACAAAATAGAGCGAAGATTCCTAAGCATCATGAGCATCAAGAGCAAGAGCAATAATTTTGTTGAATGAATGCATCGTGACGTTGGGGTTTTTTTACTGTCTGTCCAGGAAATGTTGTTCTCTGAATAAATAATCAGCTGAAGAACAAACGTTAACAGTGGCAAAAAAATACCTTAAAAATTATGGATCTTTGGGAGAAGTGATACAATATTCACAAATTAATTATTTGTTAGGAAAGTCCGGTCAACATGGTTGCTATTTATACGCCTCTTATAATTATAGTGTCAGAATTGCTGAAAATGTATTGGAATTTATGAAATATGTGGGAATATACAATTTCACACGGGGCCTGCCTCACTTCAAACAAATACGGGGAATACCTAAAGCACTCTGGTTGTGGAGTGCAAAATTTAAAACCGCAAAAGTGTCTCGGAAAAATAAACCTTTATTAATTTACTTCCAGAAATTCATCAAACTATTACTAACTGGCCAGAAACAGGTATTTACATAATCAATTGTTGGTCAACTTTATTTCAAAGACAATATATATGATCCAGAGAAAATATACGTTTTTTTTTTTTTTTTTTAAGAAAGCCTACGCGGGAGACTCCCTAGATTCGAGAGACTCTAAGGTCTATGACACTTGTTATAGTGCCGCAGAGGATGTGGCAGTTGTCCATGTCCGGTTGCAGGGCCGTTAGCTGCGCAGTGCTGTGGTGTGTGTGGCGTTGCTTTGTTTTGAGACACTGAGAGGAAATGGCGATTGATATTGGATTTGAAAAAGGCAAGGTTAAATTGGGATGGAAACACAGATACCGGTAACTCATTCCATAAGCGGGCAGTTTGGCAGAGGAATGAGTTATGAAAACACCAAGTTCTCATAGTTTTGATATCGACTGCAAACGGTAGCCATTCTACGAGTTGCCCTTCATCAGATGATGCCGAGACCAACTACACAGAAACGTAAGTTGATTCTCAATCAGGTGGAAGATTTCATCGAGGAGGAGTAACAATAGTATGTGCTCATGTTGACTACAATGATTTTCTGGATTGAATTATGAATTATTAATTGATATTACTAATGAAATCCGTTAACTCAGGGTTAAAGCTATCGTCAAAAGGCCCGACGGGACTCGAAGCAGCAGTATTAAAAATTACAAAATTTTGCTAAATATTACATGCAAGGTAATTTCATATTTGTGCTTTTTTATAATACAAATCCCGTTGCGATTATACAATGCTGCTTTTTTATTTTACAGTACCCGCTGAACCAGGGACGGCCGTAGCGTTTGTACAAGGGGGAGGCACAATTGCGGACCACTGCGCCGCTTCAAAGGCGGCACCGCGTCACCTGCAGGGACGGCCTTTGAACCGAGAAAGAGCAGAACAGACACTGCAGTACCTATACCATCCATACATCTTGTATTTACTGAAAATATTAAGTAGGAGTTGACTTTTTTTAAAACTTGTGATGTACAAACACAATTTGTACAGCGGCTTGCAAAGGACAAGAAAGTAAATGAGTCCTGTCGATAGCTTCGTTGATAGATTGCTCGCATTTCATGCTGATGGCCATAGTTTGATCAACACTAAGGGTTTCAACAAGAAACGTTTTCTCCTTCCGGTGTTTATTTCGAGGCCACAAAGAATATATCGACAAGGCTTACTCAACCATCACAAGAAGCGAGAACCAGATTTTTCGGGAGGCCGGTCATTTATCAAAGCAATTTACAAGTTTTCTCAAAATAATAAAAATAAAATATTGTTTTAAATCTTTCACCGTACATTCTGCTTACCACTCCATCGCACAGAATAATATATTTTTAGATCTATCAGTTCAGAATTATCCGCTGCTATTGGCAATCAGGTCACCTAGCGTAAATGATACCACCGTAACATTGCCCTCACACTCTAGTCGCCACTGACATAAACAAATGAACAATTTGGTAAGGGTACTTACTTTGACAGTAGTACCTATTTGGTGAATTAAAAGAGTTCCAAGACTTGTCTGATGAATAATTATAAAATTATGAAAAAATAATTCATCGGACTGAATTCCTCTAAATATGTATCTATTCTTCCACGTTTTCCTTTGCTTTTTCTTTTCTCCACTCATTTTATTAGTTGTTCATCGTCCATTATTTTTAGATGCATGAAAAAATAGATAAGCATCATTCTAATCTTTTTTTTTTACTCTCATATTCTCGTTTATACCACATAAGATCAAAGCCCAGTCATTTTGCATCCCACCATTGAGTCTTACTAGTCAAAAAAGCCATTTCTATTGCACAAATTTTTCTGTTTCCATTTACCGCCCACGCAACAATATGTCCCGTTGTCGGTAACAATATTTACTGTTTATATTTCATTGTGTACCGCCAGGCTTAGATAGTTTTTTCTAAAAAATTGTTAACAATGGAAAAAATTCTGGCTGCTGTGTGTTTATGACTTAGTATGTTACTTACTGAACTAAAATGTTGTATAATTTTTAAATTATCTGATCTGTCTTGAGCTGTTGTGAACACACCTTGTATGTATGCTAAAATTCGGAGGATACTTGGTTCGGCAAAATTCGGCGAGACTCGGTCCGCGGTTCGCCACAACAAAAGGGATTGGCGAATTTCGCTTTCACAGATCTCATTGTTTCACTTCATTACATCGCTGCGGAATTATTCGCGAACTTGCTACTCGGCAGTGTTCTGCGCTCAAGCGATTTAAAGTTTGTGCGGAGTTTCAGTTTCAGAAGTTGTCAAAAATAAATGAAACAAATCGTGCATACTTTGTCGTGATGTACATACTCTGTTTTTCTTTTTATCATGTAAAATATTGAGGTATAGTCGAGTAGACAAGGCGGTGGTAATGAAATTGTTGTTTTTAGTCTTTACATACTTTGTCATTCTTAACAAACTTTGAGATATTATTGTGTTTTTCTTTTATTTCCTATGTTTCCTCTGTAGGTCAATTTTATAAAGCTGGTCACGTATTGCACCCTCAGCAAGACTAGTCTGGAATGACAATTAATATGATTATATTTTTTAAATGTCGAGCTATGGTCGATCGGACAAGGCGTTGGTTACAGAATAGATGTTTTTGAAATGAAAGTTCGAGTCCCGTCATGCCCTTTTGACGATAACATTTATTCTGGCTCAATAAATGTCATTGGGTAATCATTGATCAAAAAAAATTAATGAAAATGGAAATTATTGTATTATTATTAATTTATCCGGGGAAATTCGTGACGTCATAGAGCCGGGTCATTTACCAAATAAATACAAACAGTTGCTAGTATATGATATTTATAAACAACCAACGATATTTTTGAGTCCATCTTCATTTAAATCTTACATTGCTTTACGTAAGATTCAATTCAAGAAACATATTGTTGTCAGCTTCATAATTAAACAATACACTTGCAATTACCGTAGTGCTTCAATTAATCACGACTTCTTAATAAATGCACATTTTCTTCTTAACAAACTTATACAACATGCATTTTTTCTTCGTAGCTGAATGGAAAATATCTTCACAAAAGATCTTGTTTTCCAGATAATATTGTATTGTGCAGTTGACAACAATGAATTCAAAGAAGGTCATCTGTCCTCGAAGGCATTTCGTAAGAAAACCTGACGGAAGTTACGAGACGTACTGACGTCACATCCTGCGGATGAAATGCCATCTTTTGTTGTATTTTATTGTCAGTAATGGTTAGTTTTTCGATCAAATTAACCAACGACGTGTTTGAAAAAGTCGTTTTAATATTTGATTAATTGATTGCAACTAAGTAGCATAGAGGTCAAACTGAAAAAAATAGGAAAAGCTAGATCATATATTAAGAACAATTTTTAATGAGTTAAAATATGTGTATAAAAACACTTGAGGCAATATAAAAATGCAGTCTTGGTTTAAAATTGAATCGTTTGGTATTTAGTTTCTTAAGTCAGTTTAAGTACCTACTTGTTTTTTTTCATTCGAAATTGGTACCACAGAAATACTTCATAAAATAACCGTCCAACAGTTGACACCAAAATCATAAGTATTTTTGCCAGGGTCACAATCAAAAACATTGCGGAGTTTTTCATTACATAGCTTTATTAAAATATACAGAAGCATCTGTGAGTTGTTTGTTTTTTAACCTTATTTTTACTGTCAACTCTATTCAGTTGTGATGCAGCTGCAACTAAATGGTATTTTCATAAAAATGTTACACTTTTCTCAATTATTTTTTCAGTGTATTCATTTTGTGCACATTATAAGTGCGCAAATACCTCCATATCTCATTACGTGGCCATTTCATTCCAACTTTAGAGGAAATAAATGCATTCTAGCTTACGTCCATTAAAAAAACATTTAAATTGCTATATTATTCAACTTTTTTATCAATTTATCTACATGAAAAATCATAATGGAAATGTGTTTAAATATCCCATTTT
Organism: Agapetus fuscipes; assembly: GCA_951799405.1. Lineage (NCBI taxonomy): Eukaryota > Metazoa > Arthropoda > Insecta > Trichoptera > Glossosomatidae > Agapetus > Agapetus fuscipes. The sequence goes on from OX637344.1 coordinate 7,459,764, forward strand.
TGCTTGGTGAAAAACCGTTTATTTTAATAACAAAACTAGCTCTCATTTACACGTAAGTGCACTTTATACCACATAATTAATATAGTTAGATCACAGAACCATGTTTTCATCATCGGCATCTACTTAAGTTAGTGCCTTGTTGTGATAGGTATCTGTCTCTATCTAGGAGCAATCTAGGATTTTTTGCCATTATTGAGTTAAAGAATTAAAACATAAATAATTTATTTTTCTTTGTATCCATGTAAAGAAATTAAGGTAACATGTGAAGGAACTTCTGCCAACCCTTAAGTAGAGAAAACTGATGTACTTCGGTACCATTATAAAAAAAAAAGAGAAATACTACCTTCTCCATCTTATCATACAGGGTAAGATTGAAAAGAGAAGAACTCAGGGACGCTGAAGGTTATTGTGGCTGAAAAACCGGTGACAATAGTTAAAAAAAAGCAGCATTTTTCCGTTTCACGCCGCAGGATACAAAGTCATTATAGCAATGATGATCGCCGATCTTCGATAGAAGTGGCACCAAAAGAAGAAAAAGAAACAGGACAACTTACATTTCTGCCTTTGTTTTGTCATGCCTCATATACGACAGTAAAACAGAATGAGGCACACACACACATACGCGCATAAAACATCCTTGGGTTTGATTAAATTTCTTAAATTCAAGGCTTGTTCTCTGCACGTGATAAATTGACGGCTGCCATCGCGGGTTGTTCCAGAATATTCGATGGGATTGACTGCGAGACGTCAATATCGGGGGCGCAGTGTCATGGAGAGGGAGCATTATATGTCAGCGCTTGTGCCTATTAAACATCTCCAGAGAGAGAGGAGAGATACTCGGGGGGGTGAGACAAAACAATACAGCTCCAGACGCTTCATGCAGAGACCTTGAATCAGGGTTATATACCACAGATAGGTCGATAGTACCGTTTCAAGTATTTTATATTATTTGAAATTGAAAATAAAAATGAAAAAAATAATAAATTCAAAGCAAAACAGTATAACTCTTGCCCCTTTTTTATAAAATTAATCCTGTTTATAGTTAGTTTTTCCATACAAATAAATAGGTTTAAAAACCAATTTTTTTGATCAACCAATGTAATAAATAAGGCCGTTAATGTTTGAAATAAACAAGTCTTTTTAGTAATAACTGATTTGTAAAGTTGAAACATCAACTATGAGTGACTGGGAAATGAGCAAGGTCCGGTTGATAGCTTAGTTGGTAGAATGCTTGCACTCCAAGCCGAAAGCTCGGGTTTGATTAGCACCGAGGTTTCAGAAATTATTGCCAATTTCGGTGTTTATTTCAAACATACATGTTTTTTCAGCCTTCACAAGAAATGAGAACCAGCATTCTGAAGCTGGGAAGCCCCATCAACTGTAGTAGTTGGAAAAGGCTGGTCCGTTTTCCTGTACAATTTAATAGGTTTCACACGCCACAAACGACGCTTTCAGGGGCATAGAAACAAGAAATAACACTATTTGTGCAGCTTACTTGCGTTTTTTTTTTGTATTTAGGAAACAAAACTATCAGTGTGTGACATTTTTATACACGATTTCCAATTAAAGTTTGTCGTTAGCTTTTTATTAAAGTTTTTTGACCGATTATCCAGGCTTTGAACCGAGATATATTATTTCGAAACATTTGAAGGCTTTAGAAATTGTCCTTCGCAATGTGTCAGAGAACAAAGCCTCGCAATATCTACGTGGAACAGTAATAATCATCAACATTAATTTGTCTCATCAGAAAGTTAGAGTGCGCGTACAATTTGTTCGCACGGCGAGACTGTGTTATGTGCCCGGGGCTACGCTTCCCCGTAGAGGGTGTATTGTATGGCGTAGGGGGAAGATTGTGCACAAAGTATAAAACTTACCGTTAAAGCGTATTACGAAAAATGTAGGAAGAGTATCACGCTCACAAGAGGTTTTCTTATTCTCCTTCTTGGGCCTCATCAATGAAGATTGGCGATCATCATTATAATTCGTAATTTCGTCCCTTCTAATCTAATCTAATCTAATCTAAGCTGCAAAGATATATATCATTTAAGATTTATATTAAATGCATTCCCACAAGCAGACATGTATAATTTCGCGCTAATACATGCCGCATGTGGACCTGCAATATAAAAACCCAGAACTTCCCTTAATGCTTGTAATGACCATCAGAGTTAATTTCACATGAGAAATATTTGTTAAAATTTGAAAAATAATACACAAATTTTTTCTTCACATGTTTGTTTGTGTGTGAACTGGACCAATGTATCTTATTAAAACTGGAAATTGATTTGAAAAATATTTAAAAAAACTCAAATGTTATCGTGTTTTTTCCTAAGCTCAGATGGTTTAGAATATGATTCTTAAGACAATTTTCATTGGAAGGTTATCCTTGAATCAAATGGTAGATGAGGCAAAAAAGCACTAAGGGGATGATTTGTACCTTACTTTCTGTAAAGCCACAGTCTATGGTTCTTCATCCATGATTTTCTCCTTCGACCTGAAGCTCATCTAATCTAATCTAATCTAATCTAAGCTGCAAAGATATATATCATTTAATATTTATATTAAATGCATTCCCACAAGCAGATATGTATAATTTCGCGCTAACACATGCCGCATGTGGACCTACAATATAAAAACCCAATCTCAAATGAACATAAGCCTTGCAACTCTTGCCGTCCTTCCCTGAAACAGGGGTGACATTGGCAAAGTGAACCAATTTTTTACAGTATGGGTGGTCAGCCGCATAACAACCTATAAGTCAAGGAACATACATGACAAATTACATTTTTAAAATCAATAAACAACAATATACCTATACATTGACATAAAAAACTAAATCACAAAACCAATTTTACTTTAACAAACCCCAGCCGCCAACATCACAGATCAACCGCCATTTCTTTCTATCCTTACATACTTCTTTCATTTCCTCCAGAGTCATAACCTTCTTCATACAAGCTCTTCTTTTATTATGACTCTGGATATTCCATTCATTCGCAATTTCGGATATTTGGTCCATCCATACCTTTCTCGGTCTTCCTCTACCACGACATCCATCTATTCTACCAACATATACTTTCTTCGTCAGTCTTTCCTCATTCATTCTCTCCATATGCCCAAACCATCTTAACAAACTTCTTTTAATCTTCACTTTCACACTTTCTCTTGCACCACATTCTTCTCTTACAAAATCATTTCTCACCCTGTCACTCCGTTTTTTCCCAATCATATTTCTTAGAAAGTCCATTTCAACAGTATGGACTTTACTAATTTCACTTTCATTCACCGTCCAGGCCTCGCTTCCATACATCAAGGTGGGTAAAAGTATGCCACTACGTACCGCCAATCGAGCATTTTTAGATATGTTTTGATTTTTGGCGATACAAGCTGTGGCACCCAGTACACACCTGCCCTTCATTACTCTTCTTTCAAATTCACCGGTCATTCTTCCATCTTTTTCAAACATACTTCCCAGGTATACAAACTCATTTACGACATCAACATTCATTCCATTAATTTTAAATTCATAATTCATACTTTCATCATCTCTTTCAAAAATCAATACTTTCGTCTTACTTGCATTCAACTTCAGATGGTTACCTAACAAAGCTTCATTCAATCTAGAGAGCATTGTTTGCAATTCTACTGCTGAATCAGAAACAAGAACTGCATCATCTGCATACAGTAAAACACTCACTTTGCTCTCTCCTATCGTCAATCCACAATCATTAAGTCGAGCATCTCTAACACACTTGTCCATGACTATGTTAAATAGCCATGGACTCATCACACATCCTTGCCTCACACCCTTATAAACTTCAAACCACTCACTATACTCACCATCAATACGAACACATGCCTTACTATTTTCATAGTTTGCATGCACCGCACCTAGGAGAGCCCCATTCACTCCGTATGCTTTCAAAACATCCCATAACATACCTCTGTCTACTGAGTCAAAAGCCTTTTCCAGATCTACAAAGGCCGTGAACAGCTTCCGCCTCACCGACAATTGTTTTTCAACAAGTTGTCGTAGAGTAAAAATCTGATCAACACAGCCTCTACCGGCCATAAAGCCGGACTGTATATCGGAAATCCTTTCACTAGTAGTCAGAATCACATTTTTTATAATCACCTTACAGAAGACTTTTCCTGGTATACTGAGTAGACTGATTGGTCTGAAGTTCTGACAGTCTTTTTTGTCCCCTTTACCTTTGTAAATGGGAACAATGACTGCCTTCCTCCAATCCATCGGTACTACTCCTGCATTCACACAAAGCTTACATAATTCGTACATCCAATCTATCACGCATTCACCTCCTGCTTTCAACATTTCACCATTTATTCCATCAAACCCAGCAGACTTTCCATTCTTCAAACATTCAATAGATACTTTTATTTCCTCTTTCAAAATCCTAAATTCATTCTCTTCTGTCATTTTTCTAAACAAATTTCTTTCGCCCCGACCAAAAATCCCTTCAAAATATTCTTTCCATCTCTTACATACTTCATCATTCTCCCATACCATCTCACCAACAGCACTTTTGATTCCTGGGGTGGTCAATGCAGAATCTTTATTCCTAATGGCACCGACCCATCTCCAGAATTCCTTCCTACTGTCGGTGAAACTTCTGTTCATTTTTTCATCAATCTTTCTCTGTTCATTCGCTTTGCTTTCATAAACTACATTCTTCGCCATTCGCTTGGCTATCTTATATTCATCTTCTAGCTTTCTATCATTCCTGTCGTTCAGCCACTTTTTGTAACATTCCTTCTTCACTTTCACAGCCTCTTTTACTTTAGCATTCCACCAGGCATCCCCTTTCAATCTTCCACCTTTCGTTTCTCCACATACTTTTCGAGCACACTCAATCATTCCTTCTTTCATAAACTTCCACATGCTTTCAATATCTTTTTCATTCACATTCTTTTCAAGTTCATTCACACTTAACTTTTTTTGTATTTCTGATTTATACTTCACTTTCACGTTTTCATCACTCAGACTTTCTACTTTTATTCTTGGCTTTCTTACTTTCATCATCTCTCTATTTTTTCCTGTATGATGAAATGTAGAAGAGTTTATCATTGTGTGACCGCAAATAAATTGTTTTTGATTATAATAGGCTTTTTTGCAAATCTCCAGTCTTTGGTTTCTGTTAGTCAACATTTCCACTTTTATGAAAACTGCTCTTGTTTCCTCTATTATGCTTTAGATTTCATGAGAAATGTCCCAATTTAAATTTAGTGAACCGACTTAAAATTTTAAGCTGCTCATCTTTTTGATTTATTCACCGTTCAACATCCTTAATTTTGTTGAAATATACAGAAGAAATGTGGAAAGGAAAAGAGCGAAAAGAAGATAGAAATATAAATGAAAGGATCAGATTGGTGAAATGGTGAAAGAATGGGATATACAAAGCGAATGTAAGAAAAGGAAATGTATGAAAAAGGTGATATATATGAATGAATTGAAAGAGGTATGCAAGGATAGGAAAAAATGAAGGCAAATCAGCAGAGGCTCTGGCCATTCCTAGTGGAATGGTGACAGAATAACAATTACAGTTCAAATATTTTTTGGTTTACGCTACGGTTGAGTTTACACTTTCTGTTTTATGCTTAAGGTACTGTACAGCGTAGCGGGTAGATTGTATGGCGTAGACCCCTCCACACCCTTGTGTACCGGAAACCCTCTCGTGCTATGACACGGGGACTGTCTGTTAACATGCGTAGATATACAGCAATGAGATAGAGCACTGAAAAAGGATTTTTAAAACTGACGAAACTAGGGGTGTAAGTCACAACTATATTCCGTGATCTGTGGACACAAGGGAACCATATTTTTAAATCATTTAAATATTGAGAACCTATAATCCAGATTTTGTTAAGATATATGCATTAAAGGCTCAAACTTATTGTATGCTTACAAGAAGGCACATGTGAGTTCGAGTTTACGCATTCTGCATGTGTTTGTATAAAATAAACCAACCCTCAAATGAACATAAGCCCTGTGAACAGAGGTGACATTGTCATAGTGAACCAATCATTGTTGACAGAATGGGTGACCAGCCTCATACCAACCTATAAATTAAATTATACAAAGAATAAATTCCAAAAACACAAAATAACCTGTACAAGAAATTGGTACAAAAAAAAGTTAATGAGATTTAATTGAAAATGTATAAATAGTTAAGTTAAGAAAATAAATTATACCATTAGATGATATTTATACAAAGTTTCAGTACCTAAGCCATTGAAGTAATTTGATTTTTTTTTATACAACACGGTTTGACAAATCGCTATCTTTTAAAACTACTAAGTCATTAGAATTAAAAAAAAATGCTAAACTTTAAAATATGAAAAAAGTGGGATGGATTCCAGGTCTTCAGGTATTCGGTTACATTCCATTCTTCCCGCCCGCCCTGTTCCGCTTGACGCTAACTAGCTCTACTCGCAGACATCTAAATTCCTCCCGTCAGCTGACGTTGGCACGCCTCTTCCCACTGCGGGACGCTTTTCCATACTACAGGATGCTTCTTCCCAATGTGGGGCGCTTTTTCATACTACAGGACGCTTCTCCCCACTGTGAGACGCTTTTCCATGCTACAGGACGCTCATACCCAATGTGAGACGCTTTTCCATACTACAGGACGCTTCTCCCCACTGTGAGACGCTTTTCCATACAACAGGACGCTTCTCCCCACTGTGAGACGCTTTTCCATGCTACAAGACGCTTTTTTCCACTGTAGGGTGCTTTTCCATACTACAAGATGCTTCTTCCCACTGTGGGGCGCTTTTCCATAATACAGGACGCTTCTCCCCACTGACACTTTTTCATACTGGCGGACGCCTTTCCCTACTGTTGAACGCTTTTTTTCCAATGTGGAGCGACTTTCTCTACTGTGGGACGTTTTTCTCTTCTTCCAACGGTGGAACACTTCTCCTCACTGTGAGATGCTTTTCCCTAGTATAAGACGCTTCTGACTTCTGTAGGATGCTTTTCCTTACTGTAAAATGCTTCTCTATGTATACTGTTCGAGGCATTTCTCCACTGTCGAACGCCATTCTCCACTATTGAACGCTTTTCGCTTCCAACTGAAGGCCATTTTTGTCCACTGCGGAACGCTTTTTCCCACTGTGTTATACCTTTCCCTATTGTGGGACGACTTCTCCGTATATTGAAACTTCTTTCTCTTCAGTGAGAAGCTTTTTTCTACTTCGCGATGCCTCTAGCCACTGTTAGATTTTTTCTCCATTGTGGGACGCTTTTTTCAACATGCGACTTTCCCCACTTTGAGACGCTTTTTTCATTACCTGCAATAATTATAATGCTTGTAACCCCCACCATATAGTCTACATTGCACACATAATTTTCATTTTCATAGATTTCCTTTTCACTTTTATATTTTTTTGTCATGAAACGCAGTAGTTTTGGGGACTATGCTCTCCAAATTGCGGGAACAATAGAGTAGAACAGACTAGAGTTCAAAATGTGTTGGAATTCTTTAAGTGGGCTCACAATTTATAAAACATGTCATTTGTGATGGACAGGGTCCTTTAGAAAGAATCACAAAAAACGGCGCTCTTCTACCGTGTAAAAAAATATCCTCAAATAAATATTGCTGCATCTCGCAGCGTTCAATTTTACGAGTAGGTACATCCGTCTCCTTTGATATCTGGCGCCTGACTGGCCAGCGAGAACTCAAGCGACGTTTAGCTTCGGAACACCTCGGTCATTTACGTAAGTCCTTCGGCTTACGATCGCGCGGGCAGGCACTTCCCTGCACTGACCTCTGCATTGTCTTGTAACTGTAACAGTAACTCTGTAGCCATTCCGCTAGAGGTGGCCAGAGCTTCCGCAACGCTGCCTCCATTTCTTCCTTTCCTTACAAACCTCTTTCATTTCATTCATATCCATCACTTTTTTATGCATTTTCTTCATTTTATGATAAATATTATGGAATCAAATTTCAATATTGAAACAAAACAAGTATTTACGCTGCACACTTGCTCTTTAGACACTTCGTTTATATAAAAGCGATTGCTCTGTCAGTATGTTCATTTTATAGGTATACTAAGTTCATGAACACTCTCTTTTTTTTGTATGCACACTTCATACGCTTTACGCAAAAGTACGCGGCGTGTCACAGCACGCGCGGACAAGTTTTTATGCTGAAACATTTCCTCTGAAGTATCCTCAGAGTGTGATTGGATCTCAGCCTGAAGTTGAAAGTGTCACGTATTGAGTAATGCCATGCGTTACCCAAGTAAAAAAATTCTACCATACCGAAAAAAATAATACATAAACTCAAACAGTCCATCCAGTGAACGTTTAAGTTTCAATACGGTTTATTGTAAACGCCATGATTGAGTTAAATTGTAAAGTTTTATACTCGGAGGACACGTGCCACGAGAAAATCATCCTCATTTCTGACAAGGAAATCTGATTAGGGTTCTTTTTTAGTATGTAAATAAGTTCTGTACGTATAGTATGAATTTTTACTTAGTAAACTAGTGTGTGAGTGTTCCAAATTTTGTTGGAAAAGTTGTAGGGACAAAATCCTGTTTATTTTTTAAAGAAATTTACAATACTTTAAAAAAGTTTAAATTCGCACTCGATACGAAACAAAATATAAACATGTGGATGGTTGATTAAAAAATTAGTACCATAATTATCAAACTGAGAGAAAGGGGATAAATCAACAGAGTACCTTTTTTACGCAGCTCATATTTCCTCAATACATTTTGATACAAACTGTCGTCTACCGTGCGTGTATTTTTCTAATTTTAAAAATCCAATTTGTATTTTTTGAACTCGCTTTTCACAAGTTAACAGATTTTCGTGAACTTATGGCACTAAAATTATTTTCCTTGGCTTATGGAACCAAACTCCATGATTTATTTGTAATTTAATATTGTGGTACGTCGTGCCGTATTCGAATGTTGTAAAAATCTCCATTGATTAAAATATGAAATGTAGCAATACGAGCCCTGTTGAAATGACCTGCCCTTTCTTAAAATAGTGACCCACTTTTCTCAATGTCAATCGCGCTATAAATTTACAAAGTCTACGGTTATTTGAAACACCGCATTTTTCTTATATAATTATGTATAGCACATTTTTTTTATGATAAAGTAGCATCTGGATTTACAGGAACTGATCTCAAATTGGTAATCTCAAATTGTTGCTTCTTCGGAAGTATGGAAATCCCCACATCAGCAAAGATGATTGGTATAAGGCCAGCCCATTTAACTGTAAAATAAATAGGTTCTACTCTCCACATGCGAACCCTGTGGGAAGAACGCGGCAAGAAGTTACTATATGTGTGGCTTAGTTGGGTATATCTACGACTTGATAATCTGTAAAACCCAGCGTAAAAGTGTGTTTACTTTTAAATTTAGTTCATTTGATTTTTATTTTAGACAACTATATGCTATACATGATATAATACAAGAAATTTGATTTTTGCCGAATACCGAATAATCGTGCATTCGTGGCATCTCTCATACAAATATGATTTTCGTTTGTGAGCTCTGACAAAACGCTTTCGGTTCTTTTTCGGTCAGCGCAGTTTGGGTATAAAACAAAAATCGATTCCTCCTTACATAAGCGATGACTGGCAGAATTAGAGTTCGACGAACAGACCGGCGAAGTTGAATGAACCACTTAGTAATAACTGGACGTCATTTCAAAAGAACTTGCACAAAACGTTCGAGACATTACACAGAAAGCTCGAAGACATATTATATGGCTTGTGTTATGAACCTTCCTAGAAGTCAACATCACTGTTTTTTTTTTCAAAGAAAATCTCACTCTTACTTTTTTGTTTGTTTTTTAAGTGACTGTTTGAAGATGGATGTTTGTTTAGAGCTTCAGAACGTTTTTAATACTCGTAATTAGAAATATTATTTCATAGATCTTTGGGTTATTATGTTGTAGGTTCACATGCGGCATGTGCAAGCGCGAACTTATACGTGTCTGCTTGTGAAAATGCATATAATATAAATCCTCAATGTTACATATCTTTGCAACTTAGATAAGATTAGATTATCCATTTATTGTCTGTTTTTAAGTACGTAGTTAATGTGCATTTCTTGTGAAGGCTGAGTAAAACTTGCCGGTATTTTATTTTGGGGTTTGAAATAAGCACCAAAAGAGGAAATCATTTCTGACACCCTCGGAGGGATTCGAACCCGAGCTCACGGCATGGAATGCAAGCACTCTACCAACTGAGCTATCGACCAGACAATGCAGTTACTACAAAATGAATGAACTAATAGGAGTAAATATATATGTTGACAATAAATAATATGTGGTGCAAACTCTGCACTAAAACGACGATAGCGTTATAGTTACAGAAATTTCGTTAATATTTGAAAACGAACAGAAAAACAATTTAAAATTGGATTTTTTGTTTTCACAACTCGGTCGCATTTTTCTTCAGAGTTATAAGGAAGGAAGACCGCTGTGACTCTACCGTAGGATAAAGAGGGAAGGAGTGTTTTCCTGTAGAGGGAGGGAGGTGTTCGGGGGGGCGGGTGGCAAGAGTGAATGCATAGGAATGCGTTGAACTCGTCTTGATATTGATTTTCCAATTGGAGCCTTAAAGGCCGCTCAGACCGGAACAGTCAACAATAAGTAGTGGTAAGTGTGTGTACATCTACAATCTATAATTTAAGTTGCAAAGATAAATTGACATTTAAAGCTTATGTATAACGCATGCCCACAAGCAGGCACATGTATGTTCGCGCTTACACATGCTGCATGTGTACGTACGAAATAAAACATCAATATAAATTAATATAGGTTTTGAAAATTGTTTTGAAAATTATCTTATAAAAATATATTTGTAACCATTCTGCTCTTGAAGATGCCTCATTAGGCGAAAATATTCGAGCATAAACAAATAAAATAAAGTGAATTAAAACAATGTTTTACCATTTATATTTTTAAATAATTATATCAATATAAATTTCTGCTACCTTTTCCTTTGGTGGAAATGGTAAAATTAAACAAGTTTTTAAGAGGTCAGTCTTTTTCTAACCTATTAGTCATGGTACAGTAGGTAAACATAAGCATATTCTGTAATTTATTGTATTAATACTTTCTAACTTTTAATTTATTGAAACAAATAAAGTGTTTTTTTTTTATTTTAAGTAGCATTTTGTAATAACTATTGTCTGATTTTTTTACTCTTACAATTGTTGGTCCTTAACTTATAGTTTAAAATGAGGGTGACCAGGCACCGTAAAATTTTGTTACCTTTTGTTGCCATTGTTACCCCTGTTAAGGTAAGGGTGGTCAAAATAACAGCGTAAGTTCACTCAAAAGTTCGTTCAAAGAAAACTTACACGAGTCTTGTGAGAATTCATTGAATGTGAATCTACAATGCTTGCTTATTATTATGTGCAGCTTAGACAATAGATTTTAGTGTGTCAATTATTAAGTTTTTTATATGTTAATAACCCTTTTTTTGAAAGATTGGGGCTATTGTACTTGGTGACGTCAAATCTATATCATAATTGGTTAATTTTTTGAGGCTTTTAAGGTGTTTTCTAATGTATTAATGATGAAGTGAGGTCACAAAACCTATAAAATGTGTAAACATTTTTTTTAGCAATAAAGTTAATAACATTACATTCTCAAATCAAAAGGAGTTTAAGATAAGGCTTACTGCCTGCCCGTAAATGTATAAAAAGCTCATGATGATGATGATGATGATTATGATGATTTCCTTTTCAGCGCCGTTTCGTAACTCAATGTCACTCCAAGGGCGCTTAGCAATTTACTGGGCGAAGAAAAATGTAACCGGTTAAAAGGCCTGTAACAAGAAATTGTCCACCAATCCAATAAAATGTTAAAATTTGTACGACTAACCAGCTGCACTAAAAAGCTTTCACTGTCCCCATCAGATGAGTCCATCAGTCGCGCTGCACTTGAGTGTAAACTTTCCGAGAAGAAGCGTTGCCATCGCGCCGGGTAGAGCGCCAAACACAACACGCAAAACTTGTTCAATCTGTAATTACGGCGAGGAATTTGTTGTAGAGTTTAATCTCTTTGTGTGCAGTTGCTTAACAAGTTGCTCGTCAGCCCGTCTGGCATGCACACACGGGTCTTTAGTGACTTATGTACTTGCGTGTGATTTGACACAAACTAAGTTAGAATGGCGTTCTAGTTACCTACAAATCTTGACTAAAACATACTATATGTGAATTTTTCTTATTAAAATAATGTAAAACAATTGGATTGACACAAAAGAAATGCTTTCCAGGATCTATTGCCATTGTCTCTATTGGAGCTGGAGCTTCCGGACTTTTCACCCATATATGCGATGGGCTTCTTCAGCCTAAAAATGATTATGATGTTGATGAAATTGTTTTGAAAATGAGGATTTTTTTAAAAGATAATTAACTAAACGAAGATGTTGATGGTAAGGTTGAGCGGATAAGACGTTGGCACTCGAATTTGCGTTATTGAAACAAGCGCAAGTTCGAACCCCGCCTATGCCGTGTCCTATTGACGATAACTTTGGTTCTGGTTCAACACATGTCATTGGGTTGAACACATCATTATTCAATTCATAATTCATTTGAATATTAAATTATGAATTATTATTCTTAATGTAAATATGTGTTCATGGTCACGTAAAATCGGTTGGTGAATGGAATTGCTCTTAATAAAAAAAACATTTAACGAATTACAAGAGAGCGGCTCTCTACCAAGTTCATAAGGATTATATTTTTAGTGTTGATCTGTTAACACAGTGAAAGTCAATTTTTATAAATATTTAAAAATTGAAATGGTAAAACATGGTCTTAATTCACTTAATTCTTTTTGTTTGGCTCGAACATTTTCGCCTTATGAGGCATCTTCAGGAGCAGAATGGTTACAAATATAGAGCAAAACAAAAATAATGAAGTAAATTAAAACCATGTTTTACCATTTCAATTTTTAAATATTCATAAGGATTACTTTATCCACGGATATAATCCGGGGGATATTGTGATCCCGAGTGGTAGATCGCGTAGAGAGTTGCTTCTAATCAAAGTTCCTAGAAAGAATACAGCAACCGGCCAACATCACTACGATTATTTGGGTGTAATAATAATAATAATATCAGGCTAATTTATTTTAAATTACAAATGATAAGAGAGCGCCGTTTTTGTGTGTGTCACACCTCAAGGGCCCTCTCCGATCATGGATAAGACTTTCTAAATAGGTGTGTCTTGAGTGCTCCGCGAAATACATCCATAGATTTGGAGTTCTTCACTCCGGGTGGCAGTCTGTTCCACTCCACCGGACCCGCAACACGGAAAGCGCGGTCTCCGAAATTTGTACGAATCTGACGGCGTGGCTGAACCAAATTGACTACTTCATCGCCCGCGGATCTGAGTGTCTGCCTCCTTACACCCATCTCAACAGGCAACATCATGTCAGTCAAATAAGGTGGAGCCTTATTTGACTGACATGATGTTGCCTGACAAACCTTGATTTTGAAGTTTCTATTTTGTAATGAAGCAATTGGCCTTCTTCTGTAAAATAACAGACATAAGGGATTTGCAACTCGGATGTTAAAAGACCTTTATTGAAAATAAAATCTTTGCGCTTAATAAGGATTCTCTTGGTTTACAAAGAATAACAAAATGAAGGCAATAATCTTCTCTGTATCATCCACAAGACTAATATAATTTCATCAACATTACAACAGTCATTTATTTCTCGGGTTCCGCTTTCATTTGTTAATAACAGCGAAACCTACATCCACCCCAGGAGCAAGGGGGTGACATTAAATCGGCTCAGTCGGGTACCTACTAATCTCGTGGAGGGTTCGTAATCCCATCCTGAAAGAAAATATCTCAAATAGACTAGTGACCTTTAAGTAAAAGGTTGCTTGAGATTAAACACGAATGCTGTAAAAAAATATATCTGGTCATGTCATCTTGTTTCAGGAAAATGCAGAAATAGTAGTTGGTGGAAATGAAGCATTTGAGAAGTATGACAGGAAAAACTTTGAAGGATAGAGTTAGGAATGAATGGGTAAAAAAAGAATATAATTTGAAAGAGGATGGGAAAGTTAAAGTACAAAAGAATATGATGAGATGGTTTGGGCACGTGGAAAGAATGAATGATGATAGACTGACAAAGTATGTGTACAAAGAAAGTGTGAAAGGAAAAAGAGGGAAGGGACGACCGAAAAAAGTATGGAGTGATCAGATTGAGGAGATTGTGAAAGAATGGGATATACAAAGTGAGCGTAAAAGAAGAAAATGCATGATAAAGGTGATGGATTTGAAGGAATTGAAACAGGTATGTCAAGATAGTAAAAAATGGAGGCAACTCTGCAGAGGCTCTGGCCACCCCTAGCGGAATGTCGACAGAGTTACAGGATAGTTACAGTTATCCTTCTAGTTCTGTATTTAAATCGTTGGATTGACTTGCAGCCATGTTGATTCATCTTTTTTGTGATTTCTAGGCAACTCTGCAGAGGCTCTGGCCACCCCTAGCGGAATGGCGACAGAGTTACAGCGAATCCAAGGCAATCATTTTGAAATTCTCGTATGAGGAAAAGTAATAATAATACTTCTGATTTATGTAGCGCCTTTTCGTAAGTAGTCACTGCAAAGGCGCTTTGTAGTAGTATTTCGGTGCTATAAACGCACAACAAATCCACAGCTCATCCATCGTCTAAACTGAACACTCCATACAGAAACAACGACAATCCATGGGTCAAACAGAACAAATCTTACAATATATTCTGAGGGTACTCTAGATCTGGTCGGTTTTGGATATTTGCCACTTCAATCATCTTCTCAATGATTGTATGCAAGAGAGCTCCTTATACATATTGCGTGCCCTACCCATATTGTTAGGGCACGCAAAGTCAGGACTTTAAATTCTCTAGTTAATAAAATAGAGAATCTTTTTTATTTTTTTATTATTCAACAAACATAACAATACAATAATAGATACGATAGTAATGTGTATAAGAAAAAGATAATAATATGGCGTATTGCTCCAATTACATGTTGATATTAAGATATACTATGATAAAACAGCAACATGATATAACAGTTACACTCCTATCAATAATTAAAGTAATAAATTAAATAAAAAATAAAAATTAGACGTGCACATTTACCTTTATATTAAATAAACTTTACAAAATTTTATAAAATTTACAATTAATAGATCTACCCACACACTTACAATAGTGATACATTTCTTTTTCTTCTTCTATCTTCCTCCTCTTATTAATTGTATAGTCTCTTCATTCGTTATGTGGTCTTTTAAAAAAGTTTTCTGGAGGACTACATCTCAAAAGCCATAATTTCAACTAAAATTCCCTTTGTGAATTGAAAACTCAAATACGAAAAGTTATCAAGTGACTTTTAGCAATGTAAAACAACCAACTGTTTCAACGTAGCTCTGATGATGAAAATGTCCTGTGAAACTGAATCCCGATAATTCCTTTTGAAGTTCATAAAAATCATAATTTCATACAGGCTACATTACCCTTTTGGCTTCAAAAGGATAAAGATGCGGTGAACAAACACGTATTATATAAAATTATATACGTAGTTGATGTCGTGGCAGGGAAGTTGGGACAACCGCCCACTCGAAAACCACTGGCATATAACAGTGGCAGGATTATGGAATGGCAGAGTGGTAGCATAGTAGCATGGTACAATGTCTACCACTGTACTACTGTCATAGTATTTAGATTTCAATCTTCAAGTCAATGTTAAACGAATTAAACTTCTTATCTTGTATAAATTCTTACACTAGAAACATCAAAAATCAAAGACCTTCGTGTATTGACCACATATTCACAAATATTCCGGAATATCATAATATAATATCCGCAGTCATACATACAAACATTACTGACCATTATTCTTGTATTTTAAAATACAAATTAGATATTCCAAGTAAAATAAATGATACAACACAAAAAAACTTAAAAACCATGTTTCTACACCTAGACATTTTAAAAAATAAACTACAAAATGAAAATTGGTCAGAAGTATATAAATGTAGTGATGTAAATGAAAGCAACAATTTATTTAACATGAAATTAACTGAAATCATTAATGAGTCAACAAAGAACATAAACAGAACAAAATCTAAATATAAATATACATTAGTGGTGACATTTTGTTGATTGTTGATCTTTTTGACATGCCATCTTTTAACCATAATTTTGTTGATATTTAACCTGTTGTTTATACTTAATTGGTTATATCTTGCAGTGTGCACTTCCTTAAATATTTTTTATGTAATAACTCAGTGATAAACCAACAAATATTTAAAAAAAATAAATAATATTTGACAGAAGATTTTTGTGCAACAATCATTGGCAAGAATATATATATTTTTTGTGACAGAAGTTGTTTTTTCGTGTTTTGTGATTCATGGCTTGTCGTCTGCTTTGATATTTCATCTCCAGTCTGGGAATAATTACTCCAAGCTCCAAATAAGGTAGATTTTGTCACCATCAAAACTTGGAAGATAACCTCAAAATTTTATAGATAAAAATTTGGACGAAACGCTCCAAAACGTGAAAGGCAAGAGAATTTCGCAAATTGACAATGACATCCACAAGATCAAAGGCTCAGCTAACGTCTTCTTGCACAACCATGGAAGACAATATCATGGCTGAACTCCATGCACTTAGGGCGGACCTGGCGGCTTTATCATCCGTAGGAGCCGATATTAAGGCGATCAGGAGTGACCTTTCTTCCCTGAAGGAGTCCATGACCTTCATGGACGCCAGAGTTGGTGAAATTGAGACGAAGCTTGTCAGTATGAGCACCATGGAGAAGACAGTTACAGATTTAACATCCAAAATCACTGAGATGGATGCAAAGATCAACGACAGCGAGCAGCGGGCACGTCGTAACAATATTGAGGTGACAGGGTTGCCACAAGCATCAAATGAATCGCTGATCGACCTCACGGTGAAGATTGCGAAAAGCTTGAAAATCCAGCTTACACCGGGGGATATAGACTTTTCAACAAGAGTCGCCGCCAAAAATGCGGCCTCTGGTCGACCTAAGCCCATTGTTGTAAAATTTCATAAATCGGTCCACCGTGACATGTTTGTCACCGCCATCAGACGGAAGCGTGGTCTCATGTCTGACGAGCTGGGTATTCCGGGGTCTCCAACAAGAATTTTCGTCAATGAGCACCTGACACTACACAATAAAAACCTATTTCATCATGCGCGGCTCAGATGCAAGGAGTTGGGGTTTCGTTACACATGGTCCAAAGGAGGCACTGTGTTCGTACGCAAAGACGATGGTTCTCCAGCCATGGCAATAAAGACTTTGTCTGCGCTGCAGATGATCGGCGGCTGATTCTCTTCTTGCTTCCTTATTTACTTTTTCTAATTTATGCACTAACTCTCTCATATTATATTTTCTCTGATTTTCTTAGTTACTCTAAACTGTGTCTCTTATTTTTTGTTGGTACTGCCGTGTACTTGCTTCTGTTTGCCATTTACTTTAAATACTATAGTGTTGTATTTTCCATTAGGCGATAGTTTGAGTATATATACACAGAATACCAGAGGTTTGCGAACAAAGACCGACAATTTCAGTTTAAATTTTTCCTCCAGTGATTTTTCTGTCGTAGCTCTTACTGAGACCTGGCTAGGCACTGACATTGATTCCCGAGAGTTAATCGATGACAGATACGATGTCTGGCGAAGTGATCGTGGTTCTCGGGGAGGAGGAGTGCTTTTGGCCGCACTTTCAGATCTTAATGCACGAGGTAATCCGGAGTGGACCTGTGATGCAGAGTCTGTTTGGGTTACCTTGCCAATCAGCTGTAGTGGTAACACTACCAAAAACTTACACTTGGCCTGTGTTTATGTACCTAAAGGCACTGAATACAATTCGCATATCGAAAGCTTCCGTAAGCTCCTTTCCAAACTTACAGAATACCTACCAGATGATATCTTCTTAATTCTTGGTGATTTTAACATGTCAGATATCGAGTGGTCTGATACCCCGGGTGAGCAGTTTCTCTGTTCCACTAACTACTCTTCTTCATGCTCGAGTAGTTTCATAGATACATTGTCTTTTCTCGGCTTTTATCAATTTAATTCCATCAAAAACTCCCTTAATCGTACTCTTGATCTTATTTTGTGTAACGCTCCTCTAGTGTCGGGGATAATTCATTCTGGTCTTCCTTTCGTACCTGAAGACTCTCACCACCCAGCGATAGAACTGGTTTTGTCTTCCCAGCCACTTCTCCAATTACATGAACCTCAACGCATTATATACTTATTTAAAAAGGGTGACTACAAGGCACTAGGAGGTTTTCTCGCTGAGGTCAACTGGTCCGATGTTTTGACAGCATCTCCCCTTAACACCGCTGTGACAGCATTTTATGATATATTAAATTACTCCATTGATCAATTCATACCTACCCGACGCTTAAACCGCAACCACTATTTTCCATTATGGTATAGTGCACCCTTGATAAAGATCACTAGGGAAAAAATTCGCTACCATAATAAATTTATGAAATTTAAAAACCCTTCTGACTATCATACTGTTACGAAATTAGGGTTCAATTGTCTTCAAATTAAAAATACACAGGTCTTCTTCAATAGTTATTTATTTTACACAGTTACAAAATTTATTTTCACACTACTTTCTCGATTATTCCATTGGTTTCGGTTCACTGATCAGATGGCTTCGATGTGTTTGTTAGTCGCTATGATACTGGCCCGCTCTGCAGGCCATTCGCACCTTTATACTCTTCAGAGCAGTATGATCCAGAACTAAAGTCGCCAGACGGTTCCAGAGTAATTATTACTTCTCGACGCTTCACGTACTACCCAGAGATACAACCAAAATCCTACCTACCAATGCAATACAGTATTCCTATAATTATAACAAATACCTACTTAGCCTAGAGAATTCTACACTTATACATAATTATCGATCTTACCTACCAATACTTTTGAGGATTCTTATAACTATAACTATCCATACTTATTTCAATATTTATATTTACATAACACTATCCCCCACCTAGACTGTTTCGTCCCGGAACAGTCTTGACTCTGTGTAGGTAGGGGCATGCTGATCCACGTCGACACCCTGTGGTCAGGAAGAAGTGGCAGTCCACGGATTTCTCCCCACTGGCTCTCGGCTGCGCTTGCTCGCAGCACACCATGACGCTGATGCCGACTCCCGAGAACACTGCTTCAATCATACTCCGGATTATCCGCCAGTCTCGATTAGCGCGGCCGCCACCCATCTTCGGTATTGCCAGACGCGCCTGCTGATCCTCCAACATGTAGTCACGCAGCTCAACAAGGCCGTCCCACAATGCCTTGTAGTCCTCTTCCAGGTTGCTGGAATCCGGGACAACCAGGCAGTATGCTTGTTGACGCCCCTTCGGTAGTCTTAGAGCTCTTCCTTGCGGGCTGCTCGAGGGTTGCGGTTCTCCGAATTTGTATCGGAAGACCCGTGCAATTCCTCTAGACATATCTAGATCTTCCGGTACACTGCATGCCAGTGTGTGGTCCCCAGTGATCTCAAATAAGTCCTTGTGGACTTCTGTGGTCACCCCATGGCGAATCTTCTGTCCCTCTTGCACCTTGCTCCAGAACGTCTCAAACAGGGGCGCTTCTTTGGATGCGACGCATTTTTGTACTCTCTGGGCGGGCTGGTCATTGTTTGACCACTTTGCTCTTTGAGTTGGCCGGTGGTTATCCTTCATTCGAGCTCCCGCCTCCTTGGTGTTGCTGATCTTGGACTCCAGGTTGGCGATGGTGTCCTTCGTCCTGGGCCCCTGCCCAGCTTCCAGCTGCTGGAGCTTAGTCTTAAGCCCCTTGTTCTGTCTCTCCAGGCTCAGCACAGTCTCGTGCAACTCGTCCCTCTCGGCCTCCGCTGTTCGCCGGACCCTTTCACTGCTGGCCAAGTTCTTCGTCAGCTGCCTGTTCTCCGTCTCCATGACTTTGACCTTTCTCTCGGCATCCTGGAGCTGTTTCCTCAGCCGTTTGTTCATCTCCATGGTGGTCTCTACATCCTTGCGGTCGTCTTCCAATTTCTCCGGTCCTTGAGACTTTGGGCACCTCGCGCTCAGGTGTCCTTGCTGGCCACACGTCCAGCAGTGCGCCTTCTGTCTCGTTAGCTCAAGTTGCTGCAGCACTTTTTCTATTATTTCCTCGGTTGTAGGTAGTTTGACCTCCTCTGCCTTGATTGCACAAACCCTGGCGTGGCCCCTGATGGACTGTTTGACAGCCTCAAATTCGAGAGCTCGGCTTAGCGCCTCGTTCAACGTCTTCGGAAGAGCCAGCTTCACTGCTTGCTGCGTCTCCCATTCTCTCAATCCGTTCAGGAACTTGTCCACTGCCAAGCTCTCGCAGATGTCATCAGGGAATGTCGGGTAAGCGTCTCGTACTAGGTGGACGATGTCCATCTCAAACTCCTGGAGGCTCTCGTTGGGCTTCTGCACCCTTGTGTTCAGCTGTGACTTGTACAGCTGCCCCAGGCACTTGTGGCCATAGCGCATATCCAAGCGCTGCTTCAGCTGCCCAAAGTCACCACGGTTGTCCAGGGGTATGGCCTGCAGAACCCTGAGAGCGTCTCCTCGGAGCGACAGGCTGAGAACCGAAGCCTTCTTCTGCTGGCTCCAGGCTCCCATCATGGCAGCCGTCTCAAAGAGGGTCAAATACTCCTCCCACGACGTCTTCCCGTCGAAGGTCGGGAGGTTGTGCTTCGCCAGCGAAGGGTCATCATCCCCTCTAGTGACCCTGGTTGGAGTTGAGCATCCCTGGTCGGTCTCGTCGTGAAGGCCTTTGGGGGATATTCTGGTGGACTCCATCTGGCCCTTGTCGGCCAGCTCGGCACGCAGATGTACCTCCAGATTTGACATCCGAGTCTCCATTTCCCCCTTCAGGGCTGTCATCTTCTCCTCCATTTCTCCCTTCAGGGTTGTGAGATTCTCGTTCATCTTCTCTTTCATGTTGGCGAGGTCTTCCTGCAGGGCCTTGGCGTTTTCAGCCATCTCCACTTTCAGGTCCGTCAGGTTCTCCTGCAGGGTCTTGGCGTTGTCAGCCATCTTCTCCTCCAGCCCGGTCAGGTCCTCCTTCACGGTCTTGGCGTTGTCAGCCATCTTCTCCTCCAGGGTCTTGGCGTTGTCAGCCATCTTCTCCTCCAGGGTCTTGGCGTTGTCAGCCATCTCAGTCTTCAGTCCTGTCAGGTTACTGTTGATGCTGATATTTAGCTCGTCCAAGGCGCGGTCCCCTCCAGACGCCATGACAAAATATGCCGGGTCTTCGCCTGACTGTTCCAAGGCCTCTATGAGGCGTGCTTGTAAGGCTGCCTTTCCTCCTGAGGTCTCCAGGTCCCTCTCCAGAAGCTCATTTTTAAGCTCAGTGACTTTGAGGTCCTTGACGTTCACTTTAGTTGCCATTTTTTTTTTTCAAAATTTACGTCAAAACAAAAATATTTTCAAATTTATTTAATACAAGTTTTGAGTTTTATATATATAGCTGTTTTGAATACGTACTTTAGCAAAAATAATAATTTGTCTGATTACACTGATTGGTAGGTAGGTACTGTCTTTTAATATTTATTTTTAATTCACCAATATTTTTAACATAATAATGTCTGATAGTACATAATTATTTATTTCGTCTCAAGTCTTTCAAACACACAGGTAGGTACTTAATGTACATTCACACACTTGTAAACAAAGGATAGTTATTCAAAAACTTTTTCTCGATGAATCTGGAACGTTCTTTTGTAATATTTTTCAAGATTTTTATTTATTTATTTTTTTTTTTTTTTTTTAATCACACACAATAATAAAAAAACTATGGTCCAATTTGATGACTTTCTCAATGCGGTAAAATAGTCATTATGTTATGTCCAGAATTATGTCCAGAATTATGTTCCATATGATGTTCCAGAATTTATAAGCAACTTGCTTTTGCGTCTTTTCTTTTAACAAAAATTTATTTAAACACTTGTTTTCACAAAAGTCAGTTCACACAAAGTTCAATTTGAATAAAGTTCATTTTAACACTATTTAATTTATTTTATTTATTTTTAGACAGAAGATCTTAATTTTTCTTGACAATTCCGCACCTGACGCCAATTGTTACGAAATTAGGGTTCAATTGTCTTCAAATTAAAAATACACAGGTCTTCTTCAATAGTTATTTATTTTACACAGTTACAAAATTTATTTTCACACTACTTTCTCGATTATTCCATTGGTTTCGGTTCACTGATCAGATGGCTTCGATGTGTTTGTTAGTCGCTATGATACTGGCCCGCTCTGCAGGCCATTCGCACCTTTATACTCTTCAGAGCAGTATGATCCAGAACTAAAGTCGCCAGACGGTTCCAGAGTAATTATTACTTCTCGACGCTTCACGTACTACCTAGAGATACAACCAAAATCCTACCTACCAATGCAATACAGTATTCCTATAATTATAACAAATACCTACTTAGCCTAGAGAATTCTACACTTATACATAATTATCGATCTTACCTACCAATACTTTTGAGGATTCTTATAACTATAACTATCCATACTTATTTCAATATTTATATTTACATAACAATACTTTCACATTACTACGATCCCGTCAGAAAGCTATGGCCAAGGAGTGCTTTTCTCAGTTCATTATTTCCGCTGAAACTAACATACAAGAAAACCCTAGAGCATTCTGGAGCTTTGTTAAAAGCAGACGCAAAAATAATTCAATTCCCATGTGAATGTCTACTGATGGAACAAATTCTGTTAATGGTGGCAAGGAAATCTCCATCGCTTTCTCCGATTACTTTTTCTCTATGTTTGATCATGACACCCATAGTTCCACCGTTCATTCTTCTGAGCCAGGAAAACCTAACCTGACTGGCCTTGGTTGTTGTTCTACTGACAGAAATATTTTAACTACATATCTCTCCAACCTTGACGTAACAAAGGGTGCTGGTAGTGATGGGGTGCCGCCTCTGCTTCTTGCCAGATGTGCTGAGGTTGTGGCGGAGCCGCTCTCCATACTCTTCTCACGCTCCTTAAGAGAGGGTATTTTCCCTGACATATGGAAAGAGGCTCTAGTGTCTCCTATTTATAAATCTGGTCCCAATAATTTGATCAAAAACTACCGTCCGATTTCAATTTTGTCTGCTATAAGTAAACTCTTCGAGCGTGTAATATACGACCAACTTTATGGTTCTCTCAAATCATCATTCAGCGACCAACAGCACGGTTTCCTTCGCAATAGATCTGTTTTATCTAATCTCTTACCTTTCACTGACTATGTATTTTCTAACATGCACAGTGGATTGCAGACCGACGTTATCTACACCGATTATGCCAAGGCTTTTGACAGAGTAAATCATAACATTCTGTTGAGCAAATTGAGTAAGCTCGGAATCCACGGTGATCTTCTAAGATGGATAGAATCCTATATCCGTAATCGTCGTCAGGCAGTGGTAATAGGAGGCTACAAATCAAACTTTGTCACCATTCCTTCCGGTGTTCCCCAGGGATCGCATTTGGGACCCCTTTTCTTTACTTTGTTTATCCACGATATTGGTGACTGTTTTCTTCATGCAGAGCATCTCCTATTTGCTGACGATATGAAGATTTTTTTGAGAATCTCTGATTCATCTGACTGTGCAAGACTTCAATTAGATCTCGATCGGCTTTCAGAATATTGTGCTGCCAATAGACTATCCATTAATGTTAGCAAATGTCACAAGGTCTCGTTCTCGCGTAAACTTTCACCCTTAAATCATATTTATTATATTAACAATTTTCCTATCGAGTCTGTTGACCGGGTACGAGATCTGGGTGTCATAATGGATAGCAAACTCACCTTCGTGAATCATATTGACAGTGTCTTGGAGAGATCATTCAGGGTGCTCGGGTTCATTTTGCGAACTTGCAAACCCTTCAAAAAAGTTACGGTATTAAAAGTTCTCTACACAACAATGGTTCGCTCACTTCTTGAGTACATGTCCCCTGTTTGGTCCCCCTCTTATGCGGTGCATATAAAACGTATCGAGAGAGTACAAAAAAGATTTATAAAACACATAAATTATAAGTTTAACTTATCTTTTCCTGATTACAAGTCAGCCCTTGACTATCATAAGCTGGACTCTCTAGAGGATAGGCGTGTTGTTTGCGACATGATGTTAATCCACGGCATTTTGCACAACAAAATTGATAACCCTGATATCTTGTGTATGTTATCCCTCAACATTCCAACTCGCAGAACCAGGCACACGGTAGACCAACTCTTTCATCTCCCTGTGTGTCGCACTAACTATGCTCAGAGCGCGCCAATTTACCGGGTCTGTGAAACTTATAACAAGTGTTTCAGTAGCATTGATATTTTTCATTTAGAGACGGCGCACTTTCGCAAAGCGGTGGGTGCTTCACTCAGGGAGAACTGATTTTCTTTATTTTTAAATTTACATTTTTTTTCACATCACATTCTGTTTTGAGAGCAGTATTTTTTTTTTATTTTTTTTTTTCTTGTAATTAGTTACTTGTAATTAACATCTTGTAATTATTTCCAACTTCCTAAATTTTATATCCGTGGCAACATATAATTGGCCATGTTTTTTTGTAATTGCTACTATTATATTTCTTATGTAACGCTGTTTGTTGTCCTATGAAAATAAAATAAAATAAAATAAAATAAAATAAACCTATCAAAGCATGGATCACCCATGGCCTAATAGTTTCAATAAGACATAAGCAAACACTTTACAAAATAACCACTAAAAGACCAAACGATGAAAGCATATACAAACACTATAAGTTGTACAAAAAAAAGCTCACGTATTTAATAAAAACCACTAAAGAAAAATATTATGAAAAAAAGTTAGGAAACACCGAAAATGATAACAAAAGAGTGTGGAAGGTAATAAATGAGACAATTGATAAAAAAAAAACAAAAAACCAATGTTATAAATGAAATCACATATGAAAACACAAAAATAAGCTGCGAATCAAAACCCACTAAAGTTGCAAACATTTTTAACAATTATTTTGTTAATGTAGGAAAAAATCTTGCTAAACTGATACAAACAAACACAGTCACAATGCCAACAATAAAAACAAACACAAACAAAATTGAAATCCTTAACAGCTGTACTGAACAGGAAGATGAAAAAATTATTGACAATATGAAAGGAGGATCAACTCCAGGATTTGATGGCATAACTATCGATACACTAAAACACATTAAAAAAGAAATTTCAAAACCACTAATGTACATTATAAATAAAAGTTTTGAGACTGGAAAATTTCCAAATATATATAAAAAATCCATAATAATTCCAATATTTAAATCTGGTGAACAGGATAATATAACAAATTACAGACCTATCTCTATAATATCAAACATAGCTAAAATATTTGAAAAAATAGTTAAAAGAAGAATCAACGCATATATAAAAAGCAATAATATAATAAATGAAAACCAGTTTGGTTTTATGGAAAATAGAAGCACACAAGATGCAATTGCTAAATTAACTAGCTATGTACTGAATGCATTGGACAAATCTCGTAAATGTATCGGTATATTCATAGATTTAAAAAAAGCTTTTGACAGCATATCTCATTACAAATTGACTTCAAAATTAGAAAGTATCGGTTTCCAAGGCAGGACACTCGAGTGGATAACAAGCTATCTATATCAAAGACCTCAAGTTGTCAAAATAAATGAGGTGTACAGCCAAATATAAACTAGTAATTTCGGAATACCACAGGGCACAGTATTAGGCCCTTTATTATTTATATTATATGTCAATGATGTATGTATTTACACTGAAACTAAACGGAAAAATAATATCCTATGCCGATGATACAGTTATTATCATCGAAGATACAAATTGGAATAGTGTCACCAATAAAGCAAATGTTGACATTGACAATTTAAAGCACTGGTTCGACGTGAATTTGTTAACACTCAACAGCGAAAAAACTTACATTGTCCCGTTCTCTATTAATGAAAATAAATTAAATCTAAATTTAAACGTATTTATTCATCAACAAAATAAATGTAATAAAACGAATTGTAATCTAACCTGCTCAATACTAAAGCAAACAGATACTACAAGATATTTAGGCGTTGACATAGATAGTAAATTAAAATAGAAAGAACATACTAGTAAACTGATAAAACGAATCAGAAAGTGCATATACATATTTATAAGACTTAGAAATATACTCGGAATAGATAACTTAAGAAGAGTCTACTACGCAATTGTGCAATCTATATTACAGTACGGCATTATAGGATGGGGAGGGTCATACTTAAACACATTAAACCCTGTAAAAATAATTCAAAAATTAATCATTAAGATAATATTAAAAAAAACATCGAATTACCCGACTGAATTAGTATTTAAAATATTTAAAGTTCCCTCAGTAGATATCATTTTTAAAAAAAACGCCATATTGCAAATATTAAAGGAAAAACAACAATTAAAATTAGAAACAAATCATTCAACAAGATACAAACATAACCTCAAAATGTCAAAATTTGAAACAAAACATTATCAAAATAGCTTCATTTATGTTGGTGTAACAAACTTTAATAAATTACCGACTGAACTAAAAAATATAAAAGATTATCATGTATTTAAAAATAAACTTAAAAAACATTTCGAAAAATATTAGATTTGTATACCAATTGATATTATTGCCTGTGCCTTGTATTGTTTTTTTGTCATTAGTAGACCTCTATAAATCATATGTATGTATGTTTTTATTTTATTATACTTTGGTACCTACTTGCCTATATTATCTATGTTTATATATTTGCTTTTGTTTATTATACAGTTTTTTTCTTATTTTAATTTGATTTCTCCACATATCAGATCTCTTCACACTGAAAATACACATCATAAGTATTTGACTTAAGTGTATGAAGTAACTTAAATAAATTTCTAGTTTATAATTTAAATATATTAAATAACTGAAATAAATTTGTTATTACTATTGACTAAATTAATTGTGAATCCCTCACCACACACAAGAGCTTTGACTCTTTTTGGTGAGGTATAGCATATAAAACAATTGAATATTGAAGTTTGAAAAATATAATGTATGTACTTAAAATGTCTTATATTAAAAAAAAAAAAAAAAAAAAAATGTCAATATTCTGTTAACTGGAAATTTATTCTTCTGTAAGATATTCCGATCTGTGATACACGTAAAAATGTCATATTAGCTCATGGATCCTGACATGAGGATGCCCAGTTATTTTTCCATCTTTTAGGAGATCTTTTTGTTGGGCGTTGACTAATTGGTATATCATAAACTACGATGTGTGTGAGTCTTTCATGACTCATTCTGAAGACACAATCTCTCCAAAATCGCCTCCTGAACCATTTTACTATACGTCCTTTATTTCATAGTTTTTTTTGTCAATGGGATTATTTCACTTGTTCAAGCTTGAAGCAATGTTTATTTCTTTACTTAACTGTGTACATAATTCAATGATATTTATGAAACCAGGGTTAAAGTTATCATCGAGGGGCCCAACGGGAATCGAACCAGTATTGTTTTTTTACTTCAAACACGCTACTCAAAATAAACGTCTTTATCCGTTTGACCATAGCGTCGACTCATCATCATCATCATCATCGTCATATCAGCATAGCGCAGCCAATAAAATAATTATCAAATTAATTGTGAAATAAGAACAGTTGTTGAATGTTAGAGTGATAGAATGCTAGGGTATGAGCATAGCAGAATGACAAAATGATGGAATGGTAAAGTGGTAGAATGTGCCAGTGCAGTGGCAGAATGGCGGGGTGGCGGCCGCGTGTGGTGGCAGACGTCTGACTGCAACGTCATCGAGGGGAAAAATCCCCTATGTTAGATTTGGCAACGCCGCTTGCATATCTACCCTCCAAAATAAACGGTGTCACACTTGTGTTCTGTGCCCGGGAAACCACCGATTTTACTCAAGTCATTTTTAAAAGGAAAATTTCGTAAAATTGTGAATGCAATAAAAAAGTAATTAAAACTAATTTGAATAAAAAGTAATTACATACGCAACTAAAAAAAACGCAACTAAGCTACAAATTTAGTGTAGCTTCTTGCCTACGCTATCCCCGAAGGAGTCGCATGTGGCGATTCGGCACCTGTTTATTTTCGAATACAGTTAGATTATTTCCCATTTGCAGTTTTTTATCTGCCAATGTTTGCTTCTATTTGCGGAAAACATTCTTAGGTCTACGTTATGAATTTGACAACCAACGCCAACCATAAAAGTGAAAGCTTATATGAGCTTTATAGTATTAACTCCATCCATTTTTCTAATTATATCAATCTGAGAACTATTTCATGTTAAAATAATTGCTTTCTTAAACAAAGAATCTGAAAGAATTTAGAGGCTTAAACCAAATTGAGATTTTGTTTTTAATCCTTTACCTACTTTTTGCGTTTTGAATGATTTTTTTCACAAACGGTTTGTTAGTGTTGACGAATCATGAGTTTCGATCTTCAATCACGTAAACCTGTCATCAGAACACACAAATGTGAAATCTTTGATCGTAGTAGCCAGCTTCACCCCTCTCCCCTCCATCCCCTATCCTGCTCCTCCCTTCACACTTCCTCCCTCCCCCCTCGCCGTAAAGCAGCGCCCCTACCGGAGCTTTTCAACTGTTTTCCGAGCATTTCCCTTACAAACGTCATACGGTACTAGAACTCCGGCGAAACAAGCGTGCGCAACGCAAATTCCCCTGTTTACTGTACGAAAAACAACTAAAAATACCTTAAACCAATAATTCAAAACACAACCAGTGTATTAAATAACCAAAAAAGTATCCTGTGAAGCAAATTCAGTGAACGTTCTATTCAATAACAGTGTTTAACTTAAGTGATGTCATACTGAGAGTGTGTGTGAGATCAGCTGGTTCTACGAGCCGGTGGGATGATTAAACTAAAACTAAATGCACTTTAAGTGGGAACGTCTGTGAATAGCATTGTGTATAGTGAATGCTAAGATTTTTTTCCGCTTTTAATGTGAGGAAACCTAATCTAAGTTGCTTGATGCATACATGTGCTGAGAGTGAATATTTGTGAGTGCATGTTATTGTAAATCAGTGCATTTTTAAGATAATATTTTACATATAAAAGTGGGAATAGTTTTGCTGCTGCGTCTGGAGATCTTCAATTTTAAAATGGTGCATTATATGAAGACATAGGGTGAGTCATTCATGTATTTAATAATTATTATTCTTACTTAAGCTATCCCAACATATAGATGAATAGAGTTCATGATATAAAAGTATGTCCTTATCGCAAAACCGGTCGTGGAATTTAATAAACACTCGCCGTAATCTAAAAGAAAGCTATTATATTTTTTTTAGTGTTGATCTGTTAACACAGTGAAAGTCCATTTTTTTAATTATTTAAAAAATTGAAATGGTAAAACATGGTTTTAATTCACTTTATTCTTTTTGTTTTTGCTCGAACATTTTCGCCTAATGAGGCATCTTCAGGAGTAGAATGGTTACCTAAGATAACCATTCTGCTCCTGAAGATGCCTCATTAGGCGAAAATGTTCGAGCAAAAACAAAAAGAATAAAGTGAATTAAAACCATGTTTTACCATTTCAATTTTTTTAATAATTTAAAAGAATAACTAAAACAAAACAAAGCTGTTTTATTTATTAATTATCTACTAAAAGACTCATCAATGCTATGAAATAACGTCTATACGAGGACTTGTTTCGATGTTTTTATTTATTTTGTTTTATTTCTTAATGTTTTCAATAAACATATTATGAATTTACTTAAGATGCAGTAAAACGTTCTAAATAAAAGAGTTTAATCAAATATTGACTTTTGATTGTAATCGACAAAGATTTGTTCCATGGGCATAGCGTTTGTTATCTATGTTTGTTGTTACCATTGAAGCCAAATGCTTAAATGTACAAGATTACGTACAATTCTAAAATATGTTATGGGTTTTATTGTTCATAATAGCTCTGTCAAAGTTTATTGACCTAATATTATATAATGAATAATTTAAAAATAAGTTTTAAATAATATTGTGGTATCGTAAATACCTCATTCTGATGAGAAATTCTAAAATAAAAAACCTCTTCTACAAGTGTCAACACTATCGATAGTTATACGTATATGTAATTTCTTTTGGATATTTTATTTTTACCAAGTATTAATAAAATAGATCGTAAATATAAGGATCAAATTTATATTCATACTTCATGACAAACAGACACATATGACTTCACGCTGACACATTCTGCATGTGTACTTCCAAAATATGTAAGACCCAAACCTCAAATGAACATACACACTGCAACTCATGTCAAATTTTCCTGAAACAGTTTTGACATTGCAAACAGTATTTTCTAGTCATTCACTTCATCGCGTTTGGTCTTCTTAAGTTTTCAGGTCATTTTCAAGTAAAACAAAAAATGCAGAAAATTTACTACGTTCATTGAGTTATGAGGAAGTAAACAATAAATAAGCCTTGACGGAAAAAAATGTATTCCACATGGTGGAGTGGGACTTCAGACGGTCATGAAAAATTAAAAGCAAATCGTGAGTATCGATCGGTCCGGCCTACTTTAATTTATTTACCATCCAACATAGCCCAGAGTGTGCTTTCATTAAGCACTCACATGGGTTGAACACACCATGCAAGTTCTTGGTAAGATGGTGATTCTCATTTTTGCAAACGGTAAGTTCGCAAAATAAGTTGTACAAATATTTTTTTCTTTTTTTTCTGGAGTGAGTTTACATAAAAATTAAGTTTCTTGACGACTCATAGGTTTGAATGAGGTGAACCACCCGTACTGTGAAATATTGTTCACTATATTGTTGAATGTCAATCCTACTTCAGGAAAAATCAACAACAGGATTTAAGCGCAAAATAATAATGTAAAAATGAAAGGATTGATTTATTTTCTCAAATGTTTTTGATGTTATCACATCATTATCAAGAGGACAACTGATAATGATGTGATAACATCGAAAGCCCTCGAGTAAAGAAGAAAACTCGTGAAGAGAAATTATGTGTTTTATTTCTAGGTATATTATAAAGTAAAAATGAATTTTCACAATGTTAATACAAAAATCCTTCAAGATTGAAATTCATTTGATATTATTTGACTGATTGGTTTGTATAAGGTGAAAAAACCGAACTGTAAAAATGTTCACTTGGCCATTGTTAGTCCTGCTTCATGGAAAGTCGGAAACAGTTAAAAGTTTTATGATTCTCTCCGTTGAAAAATTCATCAGTCTTTATCAAGGACCGGTCACCAAAAAGCCTTACAGAAACTAGGTCTTGCTGAGGAATAAGCGCCATTTGTAGCGACGACAGTCACCAAAAAATCATAAAAAGAATTAAAAGAGTCCTAATTCTACAAGTGGATAAATTAACGCTGATAATGACGCTAAATAAATCAAATCACTTGCCACTGGCTTGGTTAGAACAAAGTTTGTAGCACCGTAGAAGGTTTGGCTTGGCCTCTACGACAGCATTCAACCAAACGAACGTATTATTTTCATACTCGCTATCTACGCCGAGCGATCTGCATGCTACGCCGTAGACTGACTACCCCTTTGATGGCTGAATGAGATTTTACACTTTGAAATATAGCGTAGCCGTAGCTCGCAATGCAGCTTTTTATTTGCTCGGGGATTTTATCTAGACAAGAATTGAACTGCCAGAGCTTCTTAGTGGATAGCGTGCATTCCTTCTATTTTTCCATAGTTTTTTATTTTTATTTTTTTACAAGTCTTTGAACCCATTCTGACAGGTCCATAATTCAACGTTTGTGAGCTTGCACTTTTTTTTTATGTCTTTGAGTAGGTAATCTCACTGCCATTGTGATTTTTGTGGGCACGCCTCTGACCTGAAAGGTAATCTTGATATGTCGTGCCGCTGTGTAACAACTCCGTGAAGGTCGTTAAACTTTTTTTAAAAACTTGTTATGTGCGTTCTGCGAAATCTTTTAATATACCTACCTACCACATTTCTTAAAGATCTTCTTTTGTGTTTATTTCATTTGTAGATTTATTTTCGATTTTAATCACATGCCGCATTTTCAAACGTAAACTTACACGTATCTTTTTGTGAGGATGCATTTAATATAATTTTTTAAGTTAATATATCATTGCAACTTATATAAAATATTGTATGCTGTGACTTCTAGCTCGGTTTGTAGAACGCCATAGAGTAAGGGTTTGAACCCTACCAAAAAATCAAAAACCTTTTGCCGTTTCGGTGTTTATTTCAAGCTCGAAGAATCAGGTTAGGTATATGGTGAAATGAAGGACACTCTCAATAAGACTCGTTTTTAAAACTGCCCATAATTACATAGGAAGGGTACAGGGGAAAAAGGATCATTGTCAATTTTTCAGCAAAAAAAAACTAACAATGCCATCTAGTGCAAAATAAAGGTAGCTTCTTGTCTAGATTTCCGAAAAACGCTTAAAACGATCATAGTCTACAACAGACTCAAAAATAGATTGTATGACTGTATCATAAAAAGATCAATGTCACCCTTGTTGCAGAAAGAAAGATCATTGTCTATGGACATTGATCTTTTTTTTCATTTTGACAGCCGGCTGTCAGTCAGTTTACAGATTCATTTCATTTTCATGCGTCACCTGGTAAACAAAATAACACCAAATCAAATTTTAATAAAGTCAGATCAGTATAGTGGCAGGTATGACTCATACGTATGTGTAAAACGTGGACAACCTTTAGTGCCTGATATGGAGAGCATCCAAAATCTTTATTCAAATCCAATAAAAATATCAAAAGAAAAGTATGACGACCTCCAATGTTTAAAAAAGTTTTGCAAGCCTGAAGCACAACATTTGTATGCACAGTTAGCCAAAAAGTAATATTAAACATGTACTTATACTTCATACTTTAGACATTAGCTTTAGAAAAAAACAAGTAAAAAAGATCATAGTCAATGACTTTGATCTTTTTTACCTTGTTTCTTATTAGGCTAATTTAAATATTAGCTTTTAAATTTGTCAATAATTATAATATTTTTATTACTTATAACTAGAATATTTTGAGTAAATAGTGTTACAATTAAAATAAATGAATACTAAAATTAGAAAAAAGATCAATGTCAATTGACTATGATCCTTGTTGCAAGTAATATTTTCTAAATATTCTTTATTGTTATGGTTACTCAAAGAAAATAAATAATTAAGAATTCAAAACCAAATTATTGAATAAGCTATAAAAAATAGTTTTAATTGCTACTATAGTAAGTTGTTTCATAAACAGTTACACAAAGTAAATAATGTTTTTTCCTTTTTCTCACAATGATTTACTTTTGACAGTGATCCTTTTTCCCCTGTACCCTTCATAGGTTAAAATAATAAAATTACAGACAATTTCAGAATGTCATAATACGCACAACAACTCAATTGTCTACTCACAAATACTTTATGAGTTTATAATTGTGTATTCGCGTATATACATGTACAAAAGGTAGGTAAAATATTAAGGGAGAGATAATTTAATATTTACCCCACAGAAGCATGACATAAGGGTAGGTTTTCAGTCGTCGGGTCGTTTTTTCATGAATAGACCTATCAAGGACGCTAGATGGTGACCTACTTGGTCGTTTGTTATGAAAATTATCCTAATTGCTTCTTTGAACATGGAAATGTACAGGTAAAAAGACTTGAATTCATAAAAGGGACATTTTGTCCCGTAATTGGTCAAAAATTGGGATATTTCAGATCAGATAATATTAACTGCTGAAATATGTAAATTTCAAGATAATTTCACTTGAAAATTATTGTTTCATGAAATTTGTTATGTAATAAATTATTAATGGAACAATCGTCAAAACAATATTTGTTTGTAATATTTAAACAACTTTAAAAATATAAAGTTTTCGAGGACAAACTGGTAAGATGTGGCTTTCTACGTTAAGATTATGTACATTTTTGCGTTAAAACACTTAACAAAAAAAAATAAAAATTAATTTTTCTTTGTAAAACTCTCTAATAAAAAAAAAAAATAAAAAAAAAATAATACACTCATTTTTACTTATTCATTTTGTAAATGATTTTTCACTCCATGAAAAAACACGCTCTAGAAAGTGCAAACAGCTCATATGAAGGTGTTACTGTGTTCAATTTTATTGGTGAACTTTTAAAGCATGTGCTACGGTTTTATGTCTTCGGGCTTTTGTGAGGCATTTGTTATAAAAATGCATTCAACCCAGTTAAGGCGTCGTAGCTCTCACGGGGTCTACGCCAAGGAAGATGCCCTCACAGCACGTCGTAGACGCTCTACAGGAACTTTGTAGAGGCAGGCTGCGAACAAATATAAACAGTGGGTGACGTCAATATTGATGACCGGTCTGCTACGCTTTACTATAGTGAGTTCGGATCAAAGTAGTTGACAAGTTTTTAGGACAGTAGACTAGTGGAAATCTCGTAGTAAAAGTCAGCTACTAAAACAATGTTTATATGTATGTAAGTTGCTTCGAGTGTATAAAGTCAACATGAATTTGCAATTTTGGTTTATTTTATATTAACTCACTAATCAGAACTTTTCGTCTTTTTTAATCATAGTTTTTAAATTTAAGTTAAGTGACCATAGGTTACTAAACATACATGCACACTCTAATATACACCTTGTTCTTTGCCACGCAAAAACAACCTTTTTATACCTGCAATGCAGAATATTCTCGGGGTATCTTCATGCTCTTTCTTGCAACTGCAAGTACCTTTTAGTACCTTTTATAGAACTTAGGTCTACCTACCAGCTTTCAAGTATATTTACCTATATTTATTATTTACTTATATTAAATTATCTCAATAAGACAACATTACCTTTACTATGCATTGTTACTGTCCATTTAAACTGTCCCCGTTTGAGCGTACTTTAAAGGAGAAAATTGCATTGGAAGTCAATCTTGCGGCCTCATTTATTTTAATAGACTCGGCGTAGACGCAGCGACATGCTGAAGGGAAGATAATCAATTTCAAATTGTAAATAATTACCGCGAAGACTACATTGTCACTGTAGCTGTTACCTTGCCGCATTTCTATTAAGAGAAAGTAGATTCTACTTGTTCATCTCCATCTTATACTATTCTAACAATTTACACTTCCTTTGGGAAAATTCAGAAATCAAAAGAAATACGTTGGCATTAAAAATAGACATTTACATAAAATCTATATGATGATAATGATGACCATAGGAAACAGTTAAACTGCTTTAAATCTGTTCTGAATTCAACAGTTAGCGTCATCGAAAACTGGTCACCAAGGTTCATCCAGATTTACAGTAACTGGTCTAGCTTGTAAAAAAGCGCTTTCCATTGCTACAAATAAGCTTCCGAAAGGCTTTTGAAGGTTCTATAATCTAAGTTGCTATATTCATTCAAGGACATTAAGGATATATTCATTCAAAGCTCTCAGATGTATGCCCACAAACAGACACGTGTAGTTCGCGCTTACAAATGCTGATTGTGTACTCACAAATAAAATCCAAACCTCAAATGAACATAAGCCCTGCAACTCTTGCTGACATTCCCTGAAACAGGGGTGACATTGGCAAAGTGAACCATTTTTTACAGTATGGGTGGTCAGCCTCATACCAACCTATAAGTCAAGGAATACGAGTAATAAATAACATTTAAGTATAAAAAAAACAACAAAATCTTAAAAATAAATCTATACAAAAAAAGTCAAAAATTTCTTATGCAAAAAATGTAGCAAAGTAATAAACCAACATTACAAATCAGCATTGCAGATCAGCCGCCACCTCTTCCTGTCCTTGCATACTTCTTTCATTTCATCCAGAGTCATAACCTTTTTCATACAAGCTCTTCTTTAATTATGACTCTGGATATCCCATTCACTCGCTATTTCTTATTATATATTTATTATTTAAGGTTAATTTACATAAAAATATTGATAAAGATAAGTCATCATAAGATAATCTTGTATTAGATTTAAGATATGTTTATTGCGGAACTCCTTCCTGAGATACAGAATACCAGCGGTTTTTCCATCTTCCATCGCAGATGTTGGTCGTTCTTTCTACTCCATCTGACAATGTTCTCAGTGTCGCACATGCCTCTGATTTCCGATCCCTAATCGGTGTCTCAGTGTTTTTGCAGAAATGGTACAGAGCGTTTCTTTCTCAGATATTCTCCAATTCATCAACACAAATGATTGTATATTTTCCTTTCTATCGTTCTTCCACATATCCTGCCATTTATGATCTTACTTCATTTTTCAGATCTTACTCTTCGTTTCTCGTATTTCTTTTAAATATTCTCTAATATTGAAAAAAGACCGGTAAAATTGATGTGGAAATGAAAATAATAAAAAAAACTTATTTGAAATCAAAATGCATCATCTTTTTCCCCAAGAAATAAAATAAAATGTTTTATTTTGTATTTAATTGAGAAAAAAAAAATAGTTGACAGTCATATTTCCATAAATTTCTCTTATTTGAAAAAAATATCTTAGATTTCTAACTTTGGTTCTATATGACTCATATATAGCTGAGTCATTTATGAAAAAAATATTAAAATTATCACAAATGTGTCTCGCAAGAAATCCATAAAACAAACTACATCAATACGTTTCCCAGATGTAATATAATAGCTTGCGACAATAAAGAAACGGGCTGTGAAGAAACACAAAAGAAAATCATATAACACGCCTAATATAATATATCTGTTTTTTCGGGGAAGGGATAAATGCCACCGTTTGCGAAAGGGTGAAATTGTGAAAACAAGCGGCGGAGATTTCCGGAGCCTTCTGCCCCAAAGTTCAGCTCGTAACACGGCGCGCTTGGTCTCTGCTATTTTTAACTAAAGAATAACCCTTCATATTTGGAAAGAACTCGATTTACGTGACGATGATGATGATGATGATAGTTTCAGTGATGATCATAATAATTTGTGTGAAGTGTCATTACTTCAAAAATATGTCATACCAAAGGCACTTTTCTCGAGAAAAATTGTAAAAATATATTCTGTTAGTACCAGGCTGACCACCCACAGTGTGTACTCGTAACAATAGTTCATTTTGATTTCACACTTGTTTCAGAAAAAGTAGGTAAGGGTTGAAGGCCTACTGTTTATTTGAGAGAAAGCGGGAATTTATATTTGTTTGCTAGTATGACTTTAATGCTTATATTTCTTTGCAAATTAGATTATTGACGATCATACACACACTTTGTTTGACTTTCATCAACCGTATTTTCTACATGTCCAAACCACCTCATAACATTATTTCGTACCTTCACTTATGCATTTAACATCCCTCTTCAGCTTGCATTTCTTCTGACTTTGTATTGTGATATCTGCTTGTTGGCGTGCATTAAATATTAGCCTTAACTTTATCTTCGCATCTTATATAAAAGATTACAGATTGTAGAATAGTTTATAATATGAAAGACCAATTTTTATCACCATTTTATTATATTCAGACACATCCACGGGGCCTAGGGTTGGTCCCCAATAGTGTCAAGTAATTTTATGTGACCAGCGTTTGCTTTTTCAATTTGCTCGGGATCATTTCTTTACGGGGCGCCCTGTCGTTAATAATGTACGGACCCTCGGAGTAATCCTCTACGGCCCCACCCCTAAACCTGTCCCTGAGAAAACAGGTTCACACCGAGAATTTCCCAAACGGTCAGCAGTTTAGTGGTCGTGTGTAAATGTTTACAAACAAGTCGAAGGGTGGGATATTAAAGAAGGTACGCAAAACGGGACGATAACAAGCTACTTATTTTCGCGTTGTCTCAGAAGGAGTGGTGAGTCGAACCTATTTATTTTACAGGTAAGGGGGCGGCTTTACGCAAACCACTTCACTTGAAGTTTGGGTTTACCAGCTCTTGGAGGGACTGGTTCTCGTTTGTTGTGAAAGCTGAGTAAGCCTTGCTGGTAACCTTTTGGCTTTGAAATAACCATTAAAACAGGGCATCATTTTTGACACCTTCAGTGAGATTCAAACTCGGGCTCATGGCATGGAATGCAAACACTCTACCAACTAAACTATTGACCGTTATCCAGTTGAAAAATGTTGTTCTCTTTATCTTTTTGTGTATTATCAGGTTTTTTTTGTTGGTTTTTATGTTGTAAGTTCACATGCGGCATGCTCAAGCAGCCCGAACTTGTACGTGTCTGCTTGTGAGAATGCATGTTATGTGAATCCCCAATGTTACATATCTTTGCAACTTAGATTAGATTAGATCAGGTACGCCTACGACCTAGAGGTCTTGTTTTGCTGTGCGTGGCTTTTAGCTTCACGGGAGGCCTTTCGCCACTTTGTCTCCTTAGTGCTTGTTTGTCTTATGTCCATCAAAGGTAATCTCACATAAGCAATGTTTGTATGTTTACTGGACCAATGTTTCTTATGAAAACTAGAAAAGTATTTTTTAAATATTTAAAACATCTCTCACATTATTGTGTTTTACTTTTTTTTTCGTTGCTCAGATTGCGTAAAATGTAATTCCTAAGACAATGTCATTGAAAGCTCATCTTACTTTTGTAACAACTCCTCCGAGAAATTTCAATAGAAAAATGAAAGTTTAAAGTCCTTTTTAAACTAGTTTGACAATTTTTTAACTAAAACTTACTTACTTGTCACTTCCGAATATCCTCTTGTGAAACAATTTTAGTCCGGGGATGATTCTCAGTGTATGGGAATGATCGGAGGGTGATACTTAAGTCTGAATAAGGAAACATTAGGGGTGCCGTTCCAATCAGCGTTGCACCTTCTTTTACCGAATGTTCTCGATTAATGGCGGAGATAGCCGAAACGGAAACCCGCCTAAGAAGTAAAAATGTATTGTATATTTTCGATATTCATTTATTGTTAGTAATTTCTAACAAAGTACAATGTACAGGATTACTATTTTTTTCCTTTAAACTTAATGATATATTTTTAATTAGGTATTTTTCACGCAAATTATAGCTTTCTCTTATAAATTTAAATATACAACCATTTAAGGAATATATTTTAAGTTTCTAGGATACCATTAACACACTTAGACATACTGCATGTGTGGAAACTAAAAAAAAAAACATCTTCAAATAAACATTAGTTCTGCAACTCTGGCAAAGTTCCCTGAAACTGGGATGTGCAAAAATGTATTGATATTTAAAGCTCATCTTTAATGCATACCCACAAACAGGCACATGTTTACAGAATAGTGCTATGTCTAATTAAGTATCCTATCAATTTGATTTTCCTCGAACTAAAATAATATATAGAATTTAAAATTCACAAACAAAGTAACTTTGCGGTACATAATATATTTATGTAGAGAATTTTCTTGGAAATACTCCACCGTTTTTGGCACCCCTCACAAAGGGGGTGGGGTAGCCTAGCCTACCATTACTGATTCTTGTCATATTTTGGCTGTTCTAGTCGGCGGCTAGATTTGACGCGGTCACCATTCCAATGTGGCATTTGCATATCGCCAGGGAAAGTCTTACACGTGTAAAACAAACAAACACAAAAATATTTTAGTTTACAATTTTTTTGAAGGAATTCAAAGAAAACACTGTTTATTTTCACTCAAATATATTTAAAAAAGATTAAAATCTTTAAATAAATTACAAACGCGTTTTCGACCTAGTAGGTCATCATCAGGTATCAGTTATCTTATCTTATCAGGTATCTTAGTATTAATTTTCACAGTGTTAATACACAAACAATACAAAATATACAAAAATATTTATATAAAAACAATGTTTTACCTTTTATATTTTTAAATATTTACAAAAATATTTGATCACTCCGTCGTCTAATGGTTAACACTAATCTAATCTAATCTAATCTTAGATTAGATTAGTGTTAACCATTAGTTAACCAATGGTTAACACTAAGGACTTTTAATCGAAATGTCGGAAAAGTAAGTCTAAATCTAAATCTAAGTTGCAAAGATATGTATCATTTGAGATTCATATTAAATGCATTCCCACAAGCAGACACGCATATAATTTCGCGCTCACACATGCCGCATGTGGACCTTTAATATAAAAAAACCCAATCTCAAATGAACATAAGCCCTGCAACTCTTGCCAACCTTCCCTGAAACAGGGGTGACATTGGCAAAGTGAACCATTTTGTACAGTATGGGTGGTCAACCTCATACCAACCTGTATGTATTCAGTCTGCTTTTGAAAAATTCAGTTGCCTTTGCGAAAAAAAATCAAGATAGAAAGAAAAAATAAAAGAATGCAGCTGACCACCCATATTGGAAAATTAGCAAACTTTGCCAAAGTCACTTCTGTTTCAGGGAACAATGGAATACGTCTTATTCCTGCAGAGTTTATGTTAATTTGGTTTATTTTGTAAGTACACATGCATATTTTAATTTATCATTGCAACCTATGTACATTATAGATTATTGATAATATACTACCTAAAAAAGAAAAATAAAAAAATAATACAGGCATGCAACTATTTACGTACTTAGTCTAATAATGAAATAAGGGCTGTCATCTCTTCGGGATATTCAGTGGAACTCCCGCGTTTGTTACCATGCGTCTCTCTGCCCACTTTCCTTTATAAGCCACGCCCTAGCCCGAGGTGATTAATATCCCACATCCCACTCGCTATTTGATTTCTGAGAAGTCTTTCATACTAATGAATGCTCCAGCCAGCCGGCATCGGGGACATGAAGAATATTACTTGTGATGACCCTAACTTTCCGCATGTACATTTTGAATTTAATTGCTTCTGGTTGAGGTCTAAAATCTAATTTATAGTTGACCCAGTGTTATATCGTAATAAATCTAATTTTCATTTTACCTCTTCCTCTTATATTTCTCGCACTTCGCAACTCGCAACTAAGCTACACATATAGTGTCTCTTCTTGCCGCGTTATCCCTGAAGGGGTCGCATGTGGCGATTTGAACCTATTTAATTTTACATTTTTTTTTTTTAAATTTACGCCAACTACATCAGTTGAAGTGAGGGTTTCCCAGCTACCGAAAGGGCTGGTACTCATTTCTTGTGAAGGCTGAGTAAACTTTGCCGTTATTTTATTTTTGGAGTTTGAAATAAACACTGAAACGGGTCATCATTTCTGACACCCTCGGTGGGATTCGAACCCGAGCTCACGGCATGGAATGCAAGCACTCTACCAACTGAGCTATCGACCGGACTCATTTCATTTTCGAAAATCCGGGTCAATAGCTCAGTTTGTAAAATGTTTGCGTTTTGTGCCAGAGGGCTAGGGATTGATCCCGAACAATCAGAAATGATTCCAGTTTCGCTTTCTTTTTTCAAATATAAAATGGAAATACCCGTAAGGTTAGCTCAGCCTTCACAAGAATGTGTAGTAACTCCCTTGGGAGCCTTTTTCCTTTTTCGGTGTCTATTTCATAGCCAAAATCTAAATACAGCCAAGGTTTATTCCGTCTTCATAAGAAATGAGAAACCATCATACTTTACAGCAGATACATCAGCCTCCACTTTAAGTGAATTAAAGAAGTCCAAAGCCGGTCCTTCATACCTGTGAAAATAAAAGGGTTTCACTCATCAAAGGCGATCCCTCCTGTGTCAACGCAGCATGTTGCATTTGTATAATATTATTATATCAGAATTAAAATATAATTAAAAAGCAGAATTTAAGAAGGCCTCTCAAATATTTTTTTTGCTGATTTTTCTCATTAACACCAAGGATTATAAACAAGATTAAAAATATGATTGAGAATACCAAAATAATCTTATTAAATTATTTATTTAATCTTTTTGGACTACTAAAGACAATTTAATTCTTCTTAGCTGAAGGATTATAACCATTATAATGGGATTTAATTTATTTAATCCCAATTTATTTCCTTTTACTTTAAAGCCTTTTTATTATTTATCAAGATTGTGCTATTTATGGCATATTCAATAAACAGAAAACATTTTGTCATCGATTAATGGATGTAAGACAAATCGAGTGAAATAATTTTTTAGCAAAGATTGTGTATGGAAAAATATGTTTTTATTACATACGTGAACAAAAAATGGTTAAAGCAATGTTTATACACAGAATATTAAAATAGTTATTTATGCCACTGCCAAGTAATGATAGTCTTTTTAACACGAGTGCTAGTTTGTGCCATGAGGCGCAGCCGAATGGCACAATAGAAAGCACGAGTGTTACAAAGACTAATTACGTGCAGTGGCATACAATACTTTTTCTACGACCATGAGAGAATTAACAAAATAGTGAATAATAGTCATTATAATGTACTCGTCCATTTGAAGTAATTAAAACCTTACCTTTGTCCAAACGTGTGATTTATCATTCCCTTCGATTATCTAATCTAACCTAAGTTGTAAAAATAAATTATATTTAGGTTTCATATTGAATTCATGCCCACAAGCCGACACATATGTATAAGGTCGCGCTTTTACATCCTGCATATAAGCTTAAACATTCAAACCCAAAACTCAAATAAACATATGCCCTGCAGTTGTATTGGCAGGTGAACCAAATTTGTACAGCATAGGTGATCAACCTCATACTCACCTATTAACCAAGTAACTTTTTGAGTTTGTTTATTTTTTGCGGTGAAATTTTTTGTATTGTTTTCCTTTCAAGCCTTTTATTTTCCATTGAAAAAATGAAAGCTTTATTTGGAGCAATCCGATAAATAAATTCGATAAATTTTAGCACTATTAACAATTTTTATTTGACTCTACACTTAAAATATACTTATTTATTTTCATCTGAACAGGGCTGAAAGTCTCATCACCACGGTAATTCCTACCTACCGAATATCACTAATATTGTATGAAGCCTAATCAGCTGATCGCTTGCGGCCATCTTGGATTGACAGGTCTTCATACCCCCATACAAAGTTGACATTTGAAATTAAAAAATGGTTCCAATTCTGACAATGCGCATGCGCACATGTTCATTTTAACACGGTTACCGGTTGCATAATGTAACATTATGCAACGGGTGTAGAAATGTATGGCATTGTGATTGCGTTAGCCGTTTTGTAATTAGTAAATTACCAAATGGGAGTAGAAAAATATATTTTTAAAGAGGAAAAACATACATAATGTAAAATTCAATCTAGAATTTTGGTCGCTTGACATTCATTTTTTATTTCTTTAATGAATAACACTTTTCGGGTATTTTTAGATCCGTTTTGGGAGAACTTATTTTATTCTCGACGTTTCGTTGGCGTCCATTCTTTAGTGTAGAATTGGGCGCTTCCTGAAAACAATCACTACGACGCCAATGAAACATCTACAAATACGTAAGTTCTCCTCTCAAGGTCATCAAGTATCCGAAAAGATTAATTAATTTGAAATGTGTATTTTTCGATGTGTTTTAAATTTTCTAATATTTGCGAATTTGTGCTTCTTTAGCGTATAGGAAACAAGTCTTCTAATCACGTCAGATACGAATCCAAAGAAACGTTGAGAAAACCGTTCTTTTCCACACCTTAGTTCATAAAATCCGTTTTTTTTAATTATTCATAATATATCACACTTTCTAGGTCATCCAAAGATTTATTTGTAACATGTGTAAAAATCTAGAAGGTTTGTTTTTGGCACAGAGTCTAGATTCCGTTCGAGACCTTCAATGTCTATAAGATTCACACGTTTGTCTTCTTATTCTCAAGAAAAATAAACGGCTCCAAAAATTGGCAGGCAGGCCAGTCACCAGAAACATTAGAGGTCGCAAAT
This sequence comes from Agapetus fuscipes, assembly GCA_951799405.1. NCBI lineage: Eukaryota > Metazoa > Arthropoda > Insecta > Trichoptera > Glossosomatidae > Agapetus > Agapetus fuscipes. The sequence continues at coordinate 7,503,456 of OX637344.1, forward strand.
AATTGTACTGTGCTATATTTTTCGTATGTTGTTCGGATAAATGCGAGTCTTTCGAGTACAAAATATTTCCCTAAACTTCCCGGGATCGCGTTATTATGAAGATGTATGAAAACAAATCGCTCACTAAGAGTGCTGTCGTACCTTCCATACATTTAATACTAGGGGTAGAGAAGTGTTACACCATAATTCCAGCTTCAAAAGACTTATGCTAACAACAGAGTGCCATTTTTGGATGTTTTATTGTTAAGCATTATCATTTTTTTTTATAAAAAAATATTAACAAAATAATACTTATAGTTAGATTGACAGTTGAAAAAACCAGTAACTTTTCCAATTATTGATAAAAAATAAATAAATAAAGATGATACAAAAATGTAAAAAAAAATGTGACAAGCAATATATTATTTTTTAAGGTTGTGATCTCTAACTTCAAAACATTATTTTTGTGGACTAAAATTCCTTTGTACTTACTTTTAAAGTTAATGCAATTATATTTTGAATTGTTTGTGTATTAACACTGTGAAAATTCATTTTCTATATTATTTTATTTATTTAATTGAAGATTCAAATCAAAACACTGTTTGTATTTTCACGATTAAAATCAATTTATTATTTAATTTACAAACGTTTTCGATAAAATATCATCATCAGGTATACAAAAATGATATTTTATCGAAAACGTTTGTAAATTAAATAATAAATTGATTTTAATCGCGAAAATACAAAACAGTGTTTTGATTTTAATCTTCAATGACATAAATAAAATAATATTGTTAATGCAATTTGCTTTATAATTTAAAGGCAATTACAGCTCTATAGGTCAAATGGTATCAAAGATAAACAACTTAAAGAATTGAATACTCTACATTGTACGCGATTTTAATGTGTCCAAAAATGGCAACTACCCTACCTATGTACTCGGTTTTCATGTCTTTAGCGACTGGCCTAAGATGAATTTCTACAGAATCAATCCATGTTTGGAATATAATGTTCCCAGCGTCGACGTTCACCTCCTACGATTTTTGGCAGCGCACACCCAACATTTTGTGGGCGTCATGACTACCTATGTACTCGGTTTTCATGTCTTTAGCGACTGGCCTAAGATGAATTTCTACAGAATCAATCCATGTTTGGAATATAATGTTCCCAGCGTCGACGTTCACCTCCTACGATTTTTGGCAGCGCACACCCAACATTTTGTGGGCGTCATGACGCCGAATAAGATTGAAAAAGAGTGACGTCATTTTTTTTAGTTGACGATACGTCCTAGAAACGTTATCTATTGACGGGTCTGCCTTGCCAAAAAAATTGCAATGTAGCAAAAAAATATTGTGGCCGTGATTGACGAAATAGGATTACTGCTAAAATATTTCTCAACGAAGAGCTGTTTATATGTAATCTAGGTTGTGAAGATTTGTTAACACTTAAGATTCATATTCAATGCAATGCCCACAAGGAGACAGGCTTAAGTTAGAGCTTACACATGCTGCATGCGTACCTAAAAAATAAAACATGTAATGAGAAATGAGCATAAGTCGTTGGCAAAGTGAACCAAAAAGTATCAGTTATTTTCTTATCTGAATACACAACAGAAAATAAATTTTAATATCTCTGAAATATGTACACAAAATAACAATGAAAATAAATGACTAAAAATTTCAGAAACCTTAGCAGTCAACATTAGATATCATTTGCCATTTTTTCAGTCCCTGCATATTTCAGAATCAGATAAAACAATACATATCAAAACCAACCTAATCAAAAGATGAAATAATAAACTAAATAAATATTACGCGATACATGGACCGGTAAATTTACAATCGTATCGGAAAATTACGATATCACAAGATCAAATATTTGCAGGGGCTCTCATGCCAACAATAAGCTTTTCCGGCAGTCAATTAGCCGATGGGTGAGCTGCTTCCCTGCAAACCATCTCCCTCGGGAACTGTGTAAATTAAGAAGTTGACGTTCCACGATAATCTGGCGTAAGCCCGGGAAAAATAATCGGCCCTTTTCCCTGAGGTAAATATTTGTCGAGCTCAGGAGCGGCTTACGCGAGACGGCCAAAAAAAAAGTTCTGACTTTTTTTTAAAATGACCGTAGCAAATTTTTTCGCATGAATTTCGGAGCGCGCCGCCCGTTATTGTATCGAGAAAAGTTGTGTTGCCAGGGTAATTTGGTTTTGTTTTACTTTGCGCGTTTTTGCATGCAAATTGAGTGTTTATTCGAAGCTTTAATGTAAAAAAAATAAAAGTTATTTGAGCTTATACTCGTATAATGTGAAAAATCAAAATATTAATGTTCTCACCTTTTGCATAACAGTATAAAATATTTTTTTATGGGAAAGTAGTTATAGTTAAAAAAAAAAAAAAGATTTTAATTGTCACAAATTGAGCATTTAATTCGCCTTAACTTAAATGACACTTCAGAAATTCACAAATATAGAAATGTAATGCAAATAGTTAAATCTTGTTTAAACCTCCAGTCACTAATTATACCTCATTATCATAACTTATCCCAGCTCCTCATTTCTCTATGGTTTTGTTTTGTCATTTTTGTCCCCTTAAAAATGACGTCAAGTAAGTCAAAAGTACTTGAAAGGAAATAAATGCTCAGTTTGTAAAAAAAATAATAATCTTTTTAAATTACACTTTCTCATTTCTCACTTTTAATATTTTGTTCTTCTTTTCGCATCTTGTTAGACCCCTTTGACGTTGGCTATCTTTCATGAAATAAAAGTGATAATAATTGTGACGTATTCGAGCATAATTATTATCTTCGTCCCAGGGTACATAGTAATTTGTGACAAATTTTGAGATTAAAAAATCAGTTCATCCTCAGTCGTCGTGCAGAGAGGGGTCTCCTGGAGACGTTGGCTACTTTGCCAACGAAATTACAAGAATGACAAGTAAATAAGTAAGTAAGTTCTCCTATAACAGTTCATTTAAATATAAAATGTTTATGTAGTAATTTGATTTCTAAATACATTCGAATTTTGTAACTCTTT